>PVIW01012681.1:0-30882 GCA_004026585.1 Noctilio leporinus
GGTTTCTCATAGATGGCCTTTATGATGTTGAGGTATGCTCCCTCTATTCCCATTTTGCTGAGGGTTTTTATCATAAATGGTTGCTGCACTTTATCAAATGCTTTTTCAGCATCTATTGATATGATCATATGGTTTTTATCTTTCAATTTGTTGATGTGGTGTATTACATTGATTGATTTACGAATGTTGTATCATCTTTGCATCCCTGGGATGAAGCCCACACCTTCTTTCAATCAGTCCTTCCTGCCCCCTCCATCTTACAGCTGTCAGTCTGTTCCATGTTTCTATGCCTCTGATTCCATTTTGCTCATTAGTTTATTTTGTTCATTAGATTCCATATATAAGGGAGATCGTATGGTATTTGTCTTTCACTGATTGGCTTATTTCACTTAGCATAATACTCTCTAGTTCCATCCATGCTGTTGCAGAAGGTAAGAGTTTCTTCTTTTTTTTACTGCTGGGTAGTAATCCATAATGTAAATGTACCATTTTTTTTTTAATCAACTCTTTTACTGATGGACACTTAGGTTATTTCTAGATCTTGGCTATCAGGACTTATCTCCAAAAGTGGAATCACTGGGTCAAAAGGCAGCTCCATTTTCTTTTTTTTTTTTTTTAAGATTTGATTTATTATTTTTAGTGATAGGGAAAGGGAAGGAGGTAGAAAGGGAGAGAAACATCAATGTATGGTGACCTTTCACCTGCCTCCAGAGCTGGCTGGAGACCTGGCTTGCAACCTATGTGCCCTGGCTGGGAATTGAACCAGTGACCTTTGGGTTCGCATGTGGGCACCTATCCACCGAGATACCCACTAGAGCACCCATTTTTAATTGTTTGAGGAATTCCATACTGTTTTCCACAGTGGCTGCACCAGCCTGCATTCCCACCAGCAGTACACTAGGGTTCCCTTTTCTCCTCATCCTTGCCAGGGCTTGTTTGTTGATTTATTAATTGTGGTCATTCTGAACTGTGTGAGGCGGTTATCTCATTGTGGTTTTAATTTGCATCTCTCTGATGGCCAGTGATGTTGAGCATTTTTTCCACATGTCTATGGGCCATTCATTATATGTACTCTTTGGAGAAATGAATTCAAGTCCTTTGCTTATTTTTTAATTGGATTGTTTGTCTATCTGGTGTTAAATTATGTAAGTTCTGCCCTGGCTGGTGGCACAGTGGATAAGGTGCCGGCCTGCGAACCCGAAGGTCGCTGATTCAATTCCCAGCCAGGGCAACACAATCAGGTTGCAAGCCAGGTCTCCAGCCAGGTCTGTAGCTGGAGGCAGGTGAAAGGCAACCGTACATTGCTATCTCTATCTCTGTCTCTGCCTCTCTCCCTTCCCCTCTCTCTGAAAAATAAATAAAATCTTCAAAAAACATACGTAACTTCTTTATATATTTTGGAAATTAAACCTTTATCCAATGTGTCACAGGCAAATATGTTCTTCCACACAGTGGGTTCCCTTTTAATTTTGATGATGGTTCCTTAGCTGTGCAGAAGCTTTTTAGTTTGAAGTAGTCCTATTTGTTTATTTTTTCCTTTGTTGCCCTTGCCCTAGGAGATATATTGACAAAAATATTGTTACACGAAATATCTGAAATTTTACTGTTTTCCCTCTAGGATTTTTATGGTATTGAGACTTATATTTAAGTCCTTTATCCATTTTGAGTTTATTCTGGTGTGTAGCATAAGTTAGTGGTCTAGTTTCTTTCTTTTTTTTGGCATGTACCAGTCCAATTTTCCCAACACCATTTATTGAAGAGGCTGTCATTACTCCATGATATACAATTGCCCCCTTTTGTCAATTGTGACTTTCATTTCTCAATCTTTTCTACTTTTTTCAAAATATCTACAATAAACAATATAATCAGCCCTGGCTGGTGTGGCTCAGTGGATTGACACCAGCCTGCAAACCCAAGTGTCGCTGGTTTGATTCCCAGCCAGGGCACATACCCAGGTTGCAAACCAGGTCTCCAGCCAGGTCCCCAGCTGGAGGCAGGTGAAAGGTAACTATACAACTATACATTGATGTTTCTCCCCCTTTCTTCCTCCCTCCCCTTCCCCTCTCTTAAATAAATAAAATCTTAAACAAACATATATATATATATATATATTTTTTTTTTTTTTTAAAGAAATGCTTTCTTTTTACTTTTTAAGCTTTGGTCACCTCCTCTGTGAAGTGTGCCACTAGTGGACACACTTCTACGAGACACAATTGCTTCCAGTTTTTCCCTACTATCCTTGTAACCCTATCATTTGACCTGTGTGAGATGTCAATACATTTCAAGATGTATTTAGGTCAAAGGGTTCGTGTGTTGACGAATATTTTTAGAAATCTCAACATTGTCTTCTGTATATTAGGGGGCCCAGTTTACACTCTCACCAGCACAAATTATATTCAGTGGGTCTTGATCTATTCCTCAACCCCTAGCACGAGGCTAAGTATACAGCAAGTGTTCAATAAGCCAGTTATTCAATAAATACCATCAATAAAAAAACCTGAAAAAACTGCATTATAGCTGGTTATGTTTTTAAAGGAAAGAAATAAAAATGGAAGGAAAGACCAAGATATAAAAAGGGTAAAGTAGAATGCCCTGGCTAGTGGTACAGTGGATAAGGTACCAGCCTGGAAACCCAAAGGTTGCTGGTTTGATTTCCCAGCCAGGGCAGTAACCAGGTTGCAAGCCAGGTCTCCAGCCAGGTCTGTAGCTGGAGGCAAGTGAAACATACACTGATCTCTCTCTCCCTCTCTCCCTCCCTCCCTTCCCCTCTCTCTAAAAATAATAAAGTCTTTTTTAAAAAGGGGGGTAAAGTAGAAAACAAGAGAGAAGGTGATAGGTGAGTAGCCACATGGAAAGGAGAAATGGAAAAGCAACCATGGTGGTTCCCTTGCCAAGAGAGAGGTCTGCAGGGAAAAGGATTTCTACACACTTACCAGGAGACTTGTCCCACCACCCTGAACCAGTATCTCAAGGTGAGCACAAAAGAGAGCCCTGGCCATCCAGAACCTTTTAGAGCAGGGTCTTGGAAGGAGGACTTATCCAACTGAAATAAGCAATTTTAGCTGTTTATAAACAGGCTAACAGTGGACCCTGACCATGAACCCTACAAGGAAATTCCCAGAATTATGCGAGCATGAGGGCCCACAAAGGCCAACAGCCAAGCTCCCAACTCCTGCTAGCCCTGTCAATCAGCACAGGAGAAACAGTAACCCTGGAGTTAGGATTAAGGGGGTAAGCCAAAATAGTTCAAAATTATTAAGAAAACTATTTGAAACAGACTTACAACCACTGTCAGTACCTACAAATCCCACCCTACGGGTATTTTATGCCTTGAAAAAGGATATAAAATAAAGTATGTATTAGAGACAATATGAAGGTAACTATTAGCAAAACATTTAAAACTTATGGTTTTTGTTTGTTTTTTTTTTCATCTCTACCCCTCTTTTTATAAATCTTCACCTGAGGACATTTTCTTACTGCATAGAGAGGGAGGGAGAGCAGGAGAGGGGTGGTGGGGAGAGAGAGAAATGAAGAGAGCGAGCAATTGGTTGCCTTCTTATACATGCCCTGGGGATCGGATCAGCAACCTGGATATGTGCCCTAACTGGAAATCAAATCCACAACCTTTTGGTCTACAGGATGGCGCTCCAACCAATAAGCCACACTAGCCAGAACTCATTTTTACCTCTTTTAAAAATTTTGTGTTTGTTTCATAATACACGTATTAGAAAAATAGTACATGTATATAACTTTTGAATGAATGGAGGTACAAATTAAAACAAAAATTTTTTTCCAATGATCACAAAAGTTTGGAGACCTCCCCTGAGAGCAGCCCTAAAAGATGACCAGACCTTAGCTGTCCCTGCCCGCGGTAGACTTTCAGGTGTCCCCCTCAGGGGCCACCTTCCCCCAGCTACAGAGCAGTTAAGGTGAACATGGTTGAGCATGTTGTGAGAAGCAGGGCCTGAGTGCTCCCCTGGATGCCTCTCCTATGACTGACCCCATTCTTCACAAAAGGAAACTGAGGCTCAGTGAAGTTCTGCCCAGGACTGCCCAGGAAGGGTGAGCAAGCTGGGATTTAGAAATGGAATTTCTCCAGCTTTCTTTTTTTCTTTTTTTCCTTTTTTAAATCTCCTGTCTTTCTTTCTTTTTTAAAGATTTTATTTATTATTATTTTTAGAGGGGAAGGGAGAGAGGCAGAGAGGGAGAGAGACATCAATGTATAGCTGCCTTTCACCTGCCTCCAGCTATGGACCTGGCTTGCAACCAGGTCATGTACCCTGGCTGGGGAATTGAACCAGCGACCTTTGGGTTCTCAGGCCTGAGCCTTATCCACTGTGCCACTCCAGCTTTCTTTTAACCAAAGAGCCCTAAGGGTAAAGGGATGTCAAGAGACCTAAAGCTGGTCTCTTAAGTCTGGGGACAACCCTTTATGCCTTTGATGTTTCCCTCAGCCAGTACTCACTAATTTTTTATCCTTTTATTATGGAAAATATCAAGCATACAGAAAAGGAAGGAAATAATATAGTTATACCTTCAGGGCCCTTCACCTAACTTCAACTAAAGCCCCTGACCAATCTGGTTTCCTCTTTCTTCCCACCTACTTCACTGGCTTATTTTGAAACAAATCCCAGATTTTAGCTGTGAACATCCATAAATTTTACAAGCATTTTAGTAAGTAAAAGACTTTTAAAAAGCAAAACCCCAATAGTATCACCACATACAGTAATTACTTACGATCATCAACTTCAATACTGTTCTAATTTCCCCAATTTCCTTATGATTTTTTTCTTACGTCACAACAATTTTACATGATTTTCTTTTGATAATGGTAATAAAAGTTGAAAGCAGGAAATTACAATCACTCATTATCTGGTCTTCTCCAAAGACAACTACAGATAACTATTTTCTTTGGTTTTAAAAAAAATTAATAAGGATAAATATTACAATATATATTTTTGCTACAAACTGGATCATCATAGAGTTTTATAAAAACATTTTTTTTTCCATCAATGTATGGTTGCCTTTCACCTGCCTCCAGCCACAGATCTGGCTGAAGACCTGGTTTGCAACCTGGTTATGTGCCCTGGCTGGGGAATCAAACCAGCGAGCTTTGGGTTTGCAAGCCGGCACCTTATCCACTGTGCCATCAGCCAGGGCCATAAAAACATTTTTAAAAATTGAATGGCCTCATCACATTTCACTGTGCACATGTGCACATAATCCCAATTCCCACTAGATTCTCAAATTGGGCTCTCCCCCTGTTTATGCCATTACAAAAATCCCTGTAATAAATATGTTTTACACCTCCATGTCCTTAAGACAGATTTCTGGAAGGGGAATCACTGGGTCAAAAAACAAGTTTTGTCTTTTTAAAAAATTACCTAAGGCATGAGTTCAGACTTAATGCTGATGTCTGCGACCTAAGTGATGTGAAAACCTCTCCCGGAGGACACAACCCAACATGGCCCAAAAGGCAGAGAAGTACACAAAGAACTCAAGCTTTTTTAGGCAATAGAAGAAAATGAAACGGAGAAAAAATTCTGGTCCTACTGACAATGAGCTAGGAAGGGCAGGGAGGGAAGTGACCAGGAGGGGCCCAGTGAGTTCCCTTCTTTTGACTTTGCTTCTCCCTTCCCACACAGTCCTTTCTTCTCAGGACCCCCACAGCCCTTTCCCCTGTCATCCTAGCTCCTGGTCATCGGACCCCCTAATCCAGGGAAGCCCTTTCATTCTCATATCTCTGCTTACAGTGTCACAATACCCATTCCTTAGACCTGTGTGCACAACCAGCTAATAAACTACAGCCAAATCAATCTCAAAGCTGGACCGTGATTTACGAACCCACGTGTCCCATGTTAGTCATGGAGCTGTAACAGAAATTTCTGCTACATGCTTTGCTGACTGACATTAAGCTACTTTAAGTCCAGAACTAGCTTTCTACCCATCACTCACACACAAAAAGCTTTATTTTTTTCTTTGATGAACCCCAATTGGTAATTAGTAATCACATACCAAATATTTCCAAATTTACTACTAAAATCATCCTAGGTCTTGATATCAAACCCTGATGAGGGAGCAAAACCATAACAATATTTGACCTAATCTGAGAGGCCTTTCATTACTGGCTGTCACAAGCAGAAGTGGGCGGGGGGAGGGGGTGTGGGGGGAAGCTATACAAAGGGGGTGAGAATATTATTTCATGTGCTCAAACTTGCTCACTTAAAATGAAAAATTAGTTATAAAAGGGAAAAAGACTTCACTATTAAACAATTTTTTTCTGCCACACAAAAAAGCAGAGACATCTTGAAATACCTTCCTCAGTTTTGTTCTTTTGATAGCAGGAAGAAACAATTACATAGACCTATCTTTCTCATGAAAATAGATGCAAACATTCTAAATAAAGATACTGGCACCTTGGCTGGTGTGGCTTAGTGGGTTGAGTGCAAGTCTGTGAACCAAAAGTTTCCAGGTTCAATTCCCAGTCAGGGCCCATGTCTGGATTACAGGCAGGTCCCCAGTTTGGAGTATGCAATAGACAACAATCAATATATTTCTTGCACATCAATATTTCTCCCCCTCTCTTTATCCCTCCCTTTCCCTCTCTAAAATTAAATAAATAAAATCCTTTTAAAAAAGATACTGGCAAATCAACCAGTGATGTGTGAAACGATAATAATACATCATACATAACTAAGATTTATTGCAGTCATGCAATAATTCTTATGGGTTAATATTTTTAAAAATCTGCATAATTTGGAATACTACAAAGATAAATCACTTAATTATCCCAGCAGATATTTTAAAAGCATTTGGTAAAGCTCTGGCTGAGTTGGCTGGGCATCGTCCTGCAAGGCATAAGGTTGCCAGTTCGATTCCCAGTCAGGGCACAGGTCTGGATTGCAAGCCAGGTCTCCAGCCAGGTCCCCAGCTGGAGGCACGTGAAAGGCAACCATACATTGACGTTTCTCTCCCTTCTTCCTCTTTCTTTAAAAGAGAGAAGAAAACTTGTTGATCTGATAAAGAAAATCTATCAAAAAAAAAAAAAAAAAAAACCACTGTAAACCCAAAGGTTGCTGGTTCCATTTCCAACCTGGGCACATAACAAGGCTGCAAGCCAGATCTCCAGCCAGATCCATGGCTGGAGGCAGGTGAAAGGCAGCCATACATTGATGTCTCTTTCCCTCTCTGCCTCTCTCCCTTCTCCTCTCTCTAAAAATAATAAATAAAATCTTAAATAAACTGTTATTATTCACAGGCAACAAAATTACGTGTATAGAAAATCTAAAATAAACTTCTTGGCCGAGTTGCTTAGTTGCTCAGTTGGTTGAAGCATCCTCCCCTACACCAAAAGGTTGCAAGTGCAGTCAGTCCCCAGCTGGGACGTCTACAGGAGGAAACCAATTGATGCCCCACCCTTTTCTTTCTAAAATCAATAAACATATCCTCGGGTAAGAATTAAAAGTAAGTAAGTAAATAAATAAATAAATAAAAACTATTAGAATTAATGAGTGAATTTAGTTAGGCCAATAGAGTCAAGGTCACTATACAAAAATTAACCATTATTTCTTTATACTTATGTGGTACAACAAAGAAAATCTTTGGTCTTCTACCCTGGTTCCTGGCCCAGATTCAAAAGCCCCTGAAATGTCCTGAGTAACTGCAGTAACTTTGCTATGGGAATGACAGACTCTAGGAGAACCCCTAGGTAGGGCTGGTTACCAGTAAAACCAAGCTAGGAACTTTCAGCTGCCCTACTTCCAGGGAAGGGAGGGAGAGCTGGGTATTAAGTTCAATCAATAACTTAATTTGTCTTGGCCTGTGTGGTTCAATTGGTTGGGCATCATGCGGCAAAGCAAAGGGTTGCAGGTGTGATTCCCGGGGTGGGGCACGTGTCTGGGTTGTGGGCTCAGTCCAGGCACATACCAGAGGCATGTTTCTCTCACACAGATATTTCTCTCCCTCTTTTTCCCCCTCTTTTCCCCTCTCTCTAAAAATAAATAAAATTTTAAAGAAAACCTTAATCAATCATGGCTAGGTAATGAAATCCTGATACAAACTCTAGACTCCAAAGCTCAGTGGACTTTCTTGAATGGTGTACAAACTGATGTGCCAAGAGGCTTTTATACCCTGATTTCAGGACAGAAGGTAGGGAAGCTCTGCCTCTGAGACTGTTCCAGCCCTCACCCCACGTTAATCCTCTAGAACAAAGCTAATTATAAGCATGCTGCTTTCCTGAGTCATTTCGAGTCATTCAGTGAATTACTGAACCTGAGGGGAGTTGTGGCAGTCCACAAATTTATAGCTGGTTGGCCAGAAGTGCACAAGTGGGGGGGACCCCACTTTTAGCTTGGGTCAACTGGTGGAGGGCTGAAACCCCAGACCTCTAGGGTCTAATGCCAACCCCGGGTGATTAGCGTCACAACTGAACTGCTACCCACCCCAGTTGGAACAATCTGCAGCAAATGGGGAAAATAATAATTTTAAGACACCACTTAAAATTACCAAATATCTAGGAATAAATCTAAGAGAAGATGTATGAGACTTCTACACAGAAAATGATAAAACACTGAAAGATATTATGAAGATATAAATACATGGAGGGGTAACCATGTTTGTGGATCAGAAGGCTATTATAAAGATGTCAAGTCTTCAAGTTGACCTCTAGATTCAATACAATTCCATAAAATTCCCAGGAGAAAGACTAGAACAGCCAATACCATCTTGAAGAACGAAAAAACAGAGTACCTGACATAACCAGATATTAAGACTTATTAAACAGGAAACAGGATATCAAAAGCACTACCCATAATGGATGATAAGCATATGAAAATGTGCTTTTCTTTATTTTATTTTATTTTTTTTAATTTTTATTATTTTTTAGAGAGAGGGGAAGGGAGAGAGGCAGAGAGACACATCAATGTATGGTTGCCTTTCACCTGCCTCTAGCCACGGACCTGGCTGGAGACCTGGCTTACAACCTGATTATGTTGCCCTGGCTGGGAATCAAACCAGTGACCTTTGGTTCGCAGGCCAGCACCTTATCCACTGTGCCGCCAGCCAGGGGATGAAAATGTGCTTATCTTTAATTACTAGGGAAATCAATATGAAAATCACAATGAGAAAGTAACACACACCTACCTACCTGATTTGCTAAAATAAAATAAATAGTTGACAATACCAGAGTAGCAGGATTATGAGTGAGAACAGACATGAACCCTCTAGAATACTGTCTCATCTTATGTCTATACTGGGCTATAGCAAATCTACTTTCAGAGAAATTGCCAATGGAAATGCCCACATATAGTCACCAAAAGACATACACAAGAGCAATCTTAGTGGTATGAGTTGCAATAGTTTCAAGCTTCAAGCAATCCAAATATCCACTAATGATACCATTATGGTATATTCCTATCATGGAATACTATTCAGCAACAAAAGAAGACTAAACTACAGGTGCACACAATAAAAATGAAGCTCATAACCTTAATGCTGTGGCAGCAGGAGACAGACAAAAAAGAGTGTATGCTGTATGATTCACTTATAAAAGTTAATTAAAAAGTTAACTTCAGGATCATTCAGGGGCAAGGGCAGTGTCTCGGACAGGACACTGTGGGGATTTCTAGGGTGTTGGCTATGGTCTGTTTCCTGAGTTCAGTGGCACACATGGGCGTTTCTTTGTAAAAGTCTGTTAAGTTGTACACTTATGATTTATGTACTTTGCTTCAATGAAAAGTTCACTTTAAAGCAAATCTAGGTGTGGTTGACAGAGGCGGGGGGTGGGGGGACAAGTGAGTGAAGGGGGTCAAAAGGTTCAAACTTCCAGTAATGAGATAGATAAGTCCTGGAATACTGTATAACATACAGTATGGTGACTGTGGTTAATACTACTAATTATATATTTCAAAGTTGCTAAGAGAGTACACCTTAAAAGTTCTCGGCCCTGGCTGGTAGCACAGTGGATAAGGCGCCGGCCTGTGAACCCAAAGGTTGCAGGTTCAATTCCCCAGCCAGGGCACATAACAAGGTTGCAGACAAGGTCTCCGGTCAGGTCTGTGGCTGGAGGCAAGTGAAAAGCAACCATACCTTGATGTATCTCTCCCTCTCTGCCTCTCTCCCTTCCCCCTCATTCTAAAAATAATGAAATAAAATCTTTAAAAAAAAAAAAAAGTTCTCATCACAAGAAAAAAAAATGTAACTATGTGTGGTAATGGATGTTAACTAGGCTTATTGTGGTGGCCATTTTACAATATATACAAATATGGAATCATTTTATACACCTGAAACTTATATAATGTTATATGTCAATTATGTCTCAATTTTAAAAATCTAAAACTGATAGTTCTGACTGGTGTGGCTCAGTTGGTTGGGTGTTGTCCTGCAGACTAAAAGGTCACTAGTTCAATTCCTGGTCAGGGCACATGCCTGGGTTGCAGGTCAGGTTTCTGGATGGGGGTGTGTGAGAGGCAACCGACTGATGTTTCTCTTATTCCTCCCTTCCCCCTCCCTAAAACATAAATAAAAACAAACAAACAAACAAAAAAACAGGCCCTGGCTGGTGGCTCAGCGAATAAGGTACCAGCCTGTGAACCCAAAGGTTGCTGGTTCGATTCCCCAGCCAGGGCACATAACCAGGTTGCAAACCAGATCTCCAGCCAGGTCCCCAGCTGGAGGCAGGTGAAAGGCATCCATACATTGATGTCTCCCTCCCTCTCTGCCTCTCTCCCTTCCCCTCTCTGAAAATAACAAAATCTTAAAAAAATAAAAACAAAAACAAAAAAACAGCCTAGAACTGGCAGTAAATTTCCAACCTGGAGTTATTGGAGAATCCAAATCTTCTGATCTCTTTCATAACCTTGTTGAGAATAGCAATTAAGAGCTTGACTCTGAAGGGGAGCAGTTTGGGGTTGCCACTCAGTTGTTACCTGATGGGAAGATTCTCAGCTTCTCTGAGCCTCAGTTTGCTACCTCTAGCACTTAGAGGACTAGTTAAGTATTCAATAAAATGTAACTATTAATGAGGACTCTTCCTTCCTTATGCTCTCTGCTCTACCCTTCTTCCAGAGCTCTGGGGCTTGGCCTCCTGGGGAGTCTCTGTTCCTTTGGATCCCCTCTCTTATCTCTTTTGCTTTGATATCATAGCCTCTTCCCTCCCTCCCTGGGATACCAGGGAGGGAGCAGATAACTGGTGAATCTGGATCCAAATAAAGGTGCAACAGGTCCATGTGGCTAGGCCCTTTCCTGCCCACTTCCTGAGCAGCCATCCTTAAATTATGCTTCTGCCCTTGGAACACAAATATGCTGGCAATCAGGATGGCAAGCTTAACTTTTTCCAATTTTCACGAAACAAATTATTAAGGAAATGAGAAATGGCTTAGTTTTAAGGTTCTCTTCCATACATCTTATTTTCCTTAAGCTCTAGCTTCTGTTACCCTTAATATACACCTGAAGGTTGGGATAAGATAGTATCTAAACTAGCATGTAATTATATACAGGAGTTGAGTGGGCTCTTTTGATCTCAGTGTATTCATAATTCCAAGAAAGGCCCAGACAGTGGGGCAACCTGCCACCTGACCCAGTGTGAGAAGCACACTGGCCCAAGATGGTGTCAATGCCCACTGGGGTGCCTTTTGGACAGTAATAACAGTAATTTTTTAAAAATTTTATTGTTGTTGTATTACATCCATCCCCTTTTTGCTCCCCTCTGTCCCCCTCCCCACCCACCTATTCCCCCCAAAGTCAATCCCTCCTGTTGTCCATGTCCATGGTTCCTTTATACTAGGTTCTTGTCTAAGCTGCTCCCCTTTCTTGCCTCTGCCTCCCCCCTCCCCCCTCCCTCCAACCCCTTTTCCCCTGACCACTGAAGGCCTATTCCTTGTATTCATATACTTGGTTCTGTTTTGCTGGTTGTTAGTTTTGCTCATTATTGTCCCGTAATGGGTGAGATCATATGATATTTGTCCTTCACTGACTGGCTTATTTCACTAAGCATAATACTCTCCAGTTCTATCTATGTTGTTGCAAAGGGTACAAGTTCCTTTTTTCTTTCTGCTATATAGAATTCCATTGTGTAAATGTACCAAAGTTTTTTGATCCAATCATTCACTAATAACAGTAATTTTTAAAATAGAGAACATTACTGCATGATGACATGGTTCCAGGCACTGAGCTAAGCACTCTACATGCCTGACTTTACCTGGTCCTTACCACAGCCTGAGCTGGATACTGTCATTAATGACCAAACCACCAACAACCAAACGAATTTTTCAGAGCCCAAGAGCCAGTCACTATTATGAGCCTTTCATGAAATAAATACCACTGCATAAGCATTTGCTCACTTATTAAACCACTCTTAGGGAAGTTTAATGAGACATGGATATATGTTTACAACAGGACTCCAGGTGACTGTGCATAAGTGTGAGCATGTATATGTGTTAGAGAGAAAGAGCAAGAGACAGACAGACAGGCAGACAGACAGACAGAGAACCTGCCTAGAGGGGGTAAATGTGTGTATGAGTCAGCCTGCCTATGTGTGTGTTTGGTGGTGGTGGGGTGGGGAGTTAAACATGCCTATGGGGGGTGAGCATGTATGTGGGTGAACCTATCTTTGTGTGTGTGTGTGTGTGTGTGTGTGTGTGTGTGTGTGGAGTGAGCCCATATTTGTGTATGAGGAGGTGTGTGGAAGTAAGCCTGTCTGTTGGGGAAGGGGGAGGTGAGAGTATATGGGGGTGAGTGTGTATGTGTGTGTAGTGAGTGTGTGTGGAAGTAAGCATGTCTGTTAGGGGGTGAGTGTTATGTGAGAGTGAGCCTATCTTTGTGTGTGTCTGGGGGGGTGGGGGGGTGAGCATGTATAGGAATGAGCCTTCTCTGTGAGGGGAGGGGGATAAATATGCATGGTGGTGAGTGTGTGCGCCAGTGAGCCTATCTCTGTGTGTAAGTGGGGGCTGAGTGTGTGTGAATAAGCCTGTCTTTATATGTGGAGAGGTGTATCTGTCTACGTGAGCCTGTCTGTGTATGGGGGAGGGGGTGAGTGTGTCTGTGTGAACCTATCTGTGTGTGTGTGCATATAAATAAGGGGACAAGTATGTGTGCATGTAGTGCGTGTATGTAGGGGTAAACCTGCCGCAGTGTGGACAGGGAGAGAACCTCTTTCCATCCCAGGCTCTTGGCTGCCTGCTGGCCAGGGGCCAAGCATTCCAGAAAGCCCAGGAAACCAGTCTGTCAAGAACCCTGTCCAGATCCAGGTAAGAGGGCCCTGCAGCTGGAAGAGACTCTGTGCCCTCTGGGCAATGCTCCAGCAACACCAGGTTTAGCTCTGCAAATAAGGCTGGGACTCCATGCCCTAGCCCTCTGGGCTCACTGCCGGGTCCTTAGCTTATGGAAATCCTCCCAGATGCTCCTCCTCAGAATCCCAAAGATAAAAAAGAATTTCATTGCTTATCAGAAATCTGAAGATCCAATCTAAACAACTGTTTCAAAATATGAGGTCTGTCCCAAAATTATTGAGCCAATGTCAATATAATCAAACATTTGCATGGCTGATACTTTTGGGACAGACCTTGCATAGGTAGCTTTTCATGACTTCAACATGAAAGTACACACAGGCAGCTAATGGGAGACAACATGACTATAAAAATGAAAATGGTTCACATCTTGCTGCTTGTTACAAGATTTTTAAACTTAAAAAAAAGAAGGAAAACCTTAAATTAAATTTCTAAAAATTATTACTCTAACTCAAAATATTAAAAGTAATTCTTTCTAGGTCACAAGCTCATGGATTGTTTTGTAGATTTTTGAGTTTTCTAATGTTCTGACAATTAGCTATATTTTTATTAAAATAATAACTACTAGTAAAAAGAAAATCACATAGCCCTGGTTGGTGGCACAGTGGATAAAGTGCCGGCCTGCGAACCCAAAGGTTGCTGGTTCGACCCCCTGAACGGGTTATTCCCTGTTCAGGGCACATAATCAGGATCCAAGCCAGGTCTCCAGCCAGGTCCATGGCTGGAGGCAGGTGAAAGGCAACCAACCATACATTGATGTCTCTTTCCCTGTCTGCCTCTCTCCCTTCCTCTCTCTCTGGAAATAATAAATAAAGTAGAAAGAATGAAAGAAAGAAAGAAAGAAAGAAAGAAAGGAAGAAAGAAAGAAAGAAAGAAAGAAAGAAAATCCCATAATAAATTAACAGGAATAGGCTAAGGACTCCAGGCTCTGGCCTATGAAATGAGCTAGGAGTCCCTTACACAGCCACAAAGCCTTTGACAACAGGATGTCTCAGCACACTAACATGTCACAAGAAGGGTAATACGAGATCCGGGACAGGCCAGCTGTGCCCGCAGCAGGCAAAATGGGTCAGAGGACAGAGTGGGGCTAAATCAAATGGCAGGAACAGCACCAGAAAGCTGCTCCTCATCCTCATAGCAGAGGACCATCTTGGGCATCTGGGGGAAATCCTGTAACCCTCACATTTTCCTGGCAAATTCTATTGTGAAGTTCAAAAGAATCTCTAAGACAAAAGGGAGGCTTTGAGAGAAAGCTTAGGACAAGAAAGGCGCCAGGCCCTCCCCAAAGGCTGGCTGAAAGAACCAGGTGAATAAGACGCAGTCCTGGAAACCACTGTCCTGGAAACCACTGGCCGCTGGTTCGATTCCTAGCCAGGGCACATAACTAGATTGCAAGCCAGGTCTCCAGTCAGCTCTGTAGCTGGAGGCAGGTGAAAGGCAACCAACCATATATTGATGTCTCTCTCCTTCTCTCCCCTCCCCTCTCTCTAAAAATAATAAATAAAATCTTAATAAAAAAAAAAAAGAACCAGGTGACAATGCCAATCAGTCATCGTGACAGTGACAGAATGAATGGCCTGGTCCACCCTCCCCATCATATAAACTCTCCTCTCTCTGGCTATGGTGGTCATTTTTAATTTTTTTCCCAAGATTTCATTTATTTATTTTTAAAGAGATGGCAAGGGATGTGAGGGGAGAGAAACAGCAACATGTAGTTGCTTCTCTGTGCCCTCAACGGGGGACCTGGCCTGCAATCTAGGCATGTACCCTGACTGGGAATCAAACTGGCAACCCTTTGGTTCACAGGCCAGTGCTCAATCCACTGAGCCACACCAGCCCCAGCTGTGGTGGTCTTTTAACAGTGTCTTGTAAGAACTTCACTGTCCCTGCCCTCAATGAGACAAACTAGAGGGAACTTGCAACTTTAGGCTATTCCTTCCCTTACGAGGTCCTTGCTGTTCCACTCCCCCAGCTCTTCTGTGTGAGGCTACTAACTCATAGGAAGTAGTGGAGAAAGGGCATATGGTGGCCTGGCCTTGAAATCCTTTTAGAAAGGGTTAAGAAGCAGTCATAATACATAAAAGCAGTTTACCCTAAATTGGCCTGATAAGCTCATTTCTCATCCTGTGGTCTAGTTCAACTTCTTTCCAAAAGAGGCATCCAGGTGGGAAAGGCCATGTCTATTAACCCTTGAAGATCCAGGTACAATTCACCTCCTCTGGGGTATCCACAGTTATCAAGACAAGTCCCTGTCCCTCATTTATTTCTCCAGCAGGATGTCTTGTGGTTTTGTGTTTCCATGCTCTCATCTATTTTCAAGGTTAAACATCTGTCCAGTACCTCCCGTCCTGACATGAGGAGTCCAAGAAAGCTCTAGAGCTAGGCTTTCTAATGAAAAATACATGACTAAAAAGTAAACAACACTGTGATCTCAGTATGCTCTAAGAAACTCTTTTAAGGGCCTAAGTAGAAGGCAGTGACTTCCAGGACACAAGGGAGCTTTAGAACAGAACTGCAAATAGAGGACTGGAGAAATAGTTTCCAGTCCTGGCTCCTTGGCAGAAGCTACCCACAGACTGCGTGATGCCAGCCAGGGAAAGAGATGCCAAGTTCCCTGCCCACAAGCACTACATTACAGAAAAAGTGAGAAGGAGCCCAGCCAGTGTGCTGTCAGCTGCCCCACTGGCACCTCTGCCCTAGCAGGCAGCTCCTGTCACTCTCTCAGATACACTAGCCTCCAGGAAGCTTCTCGATATCAAACCACCATCCCAATTGAGACTGTTTCCAGGTGGAGTTGTCTGAGACCCATGCACAGCTGCCTTCCATCCCCACCTTTGAGGCTGCCCTCTCCCAACACCTCGTGACACAACTGTCCATCCCACCGTCTGTGCTCAGCCTTTACCCTATCCAACCTCTGCAGGAAGCTCCCCAAATCATGCTGCTCGGCTCTTTCCTGTCTCCCCCAGGAGCCACTATGGCCAGCCTTCTGCCTTCTCTGCACGTTTGGCCTAATAATGGCTGATTCCAGATGCCCTCAACTGGTCCTGCCCTTACTCCCAAGCCCCAGAAGAGCACTTTTACCTGATGCCTGCCAAGATGGGCTGTACCTTCATGCTGTTTAGTGGGGCCCAACCAGCAGTATAGGCATCATCTGAGAGTTTGTCAGACATGTAGCCTCTCAGGCCATACTCAGAACCATGGGCTAAAATCTGTATTTTAACAAAAATGCCCAGGCAGTTCAGGTCCACAGTCAAGTGTGAACAGCTCTTGTGTGCACAACGCTGGGCACAAAGATGTCCAATTAAGGATCACACCATTATTATTTACCACTACACCCTTCCCCCGACCCTTACTAAACTGGCTTTGCTTCCTCGACTTCCCAGTTACACTACAATATATGACAACTACATGACAACACTGTCAACCTGAATTCCAACCAGAAGGCTCAGCTGTTCACAAACACTTGCCTGCCCTGACAGCTCCGTGAGGATCAGAGTCCTGTTGTTTGGACTTCGGAAGCACCTCATAAGCCTGGCCTTCCTTGGACCTACTGTACCTACCTGAGCTGAGAACAGCTAAACTCCATCTACATGTTTATTTCTCTGGTAGCTCTACAGACAGGGCTGTGAGAGTCCTTTCTCGTTCCCAATAGATGCAAAATCATACATTGTTTTTTATTGACTTTATAAAGTGATACAAGAATAAAAGTGGGGGAAATGTGATGTGGTATATGTAGAAATATGGGAGGAGTTTTGATGAAATTATTTCTAGTTTTTTCCCTCCAATATATAACCCAAACTTTCTATGAGGAGTCTAATAGATTCAAAATCACTTCATGGGTCAGTGATTTAGATGGGTGAAGTTTAAACCTATCTCTTTACGGGGGCTAGAAGGTTATAAAGTGGGTGGGGAAAGATAGGATGACTAAATAAGTGCCCAGGAGGAGCAGGAATGTCACAAAAGGAGGGGCACAGTGGAAAGCTGAAAGGTAAGCTTTAATGTTGAACTTGATCTCCAGACCTCATGGACCTTCTTGTAGAGAATTCATTCATGCTTTCCATCAGGGTCTGGGAGAGCATCTGTGGGCAGGGATAATGCAGCTGGGCCAGGAATAGCCCAGGAAGCTTTTGTTCTAAGATTTCCAGCTATAAACAAATTCAACCAAAACACCCCATACTATAAACAGTTCTACATGAGGTTTAAGTGGAAAGGCCAAAGTTCAAATCACACCAGCCGTTCTCAGCGCCGTAACAGCTCTCACCAACTAGAGGGTCTTACTCCTGAGGTCCAGCAGCACCTACCACTGTGAGTGGCACACAGTATGGGTTCAATACATATCTAATGATAGCTGCCTTGATTGAGAGGCAGAAGCAACTGGAAGCCCCTTATCCTAGGTCTAGGGGAAGACTAGCCCCCATGCCTGTCTCTCAATGTGAAGGAGCATATTCATGATTTATTAATATTAATGCATGAAGCTATGTAAACTATTTTTTTTAAGATTTTATTTCATTATTTTTAGAAAGAGGGGAAGGGAGAGAGGCAGAGAGGGAGAGAGACATCAATGTATGGTTACTTTTCACCTGCCTCCAGCCACAGACCTGACTGGAGACCTGGTTTGCAACCTTGTTATATGCCCTGGCTGGGGAATCAAACCTGCAACCTTTGGGTTCGCAGGCCAGCGCCTTATCCACTGTGCTACCAACCAGGGTGCTATGTAAACTCTTGATGGTTAAAGACCACTTACAGAGAAATTGAGACATTGGGAAACGGAACCATGCATCACACTGAAGATCTCAATCTGTGCTCCTCAGTCCCTGACCTAAACCATGAATACGCATGTCATTGTAGGAGCTCCTCCTGCCTGCTTGGTGCAGCTGGAAAAGCCAAGCACCCATTTTTCTTTATTCCTTATCAGCCCCTCAAATCCTAACACTACTGAAATGGGGATAACTTTCTCTCAAGCCTGACAGGTCAGTCATTCAGGGACTTTTTATTGAGGTCTGCTCTGTGCCAAGAACCATTCCAGGGGCTAAGGGCACATCAGCAAGCGAAACAGGGCATGCTGCCCTTTGGAACTTATAATGGGAGGAGATGACAATAAATAGCACAATAAATTTATATATTACATAGCTGTTAAAAAGTCATGTGTGCTCTGAGAAAAAGAAAATTCAGCACAGGGCACAGAGATCAGTAAGGTCAGGGTGGGATGAAAGTTATAATTTTGAATAGGGTAACAGGAAGACCTCACTGATGTGAAGTTGAAGCAGACATTAGGGAAGAAAGAGAGTGAGGTATCTGAGGAAGAACACTACAGCTGAGGAAACAGCCAGGGCAAAGGCCCCAGGCTGGGAACATCATGATGTATTCCAGGAACAGCAAGAATGCCAATAGGGCTTGCCAGTCATCCATTCATTTATTTTTCGTTCATTAGGTTTGTTCATTCACTCATTCGTGTGTAACAAGCAGTTACTGTTCCTCTCTTAAGGCAGTGAGTGGTGAAAACACTAGTAAGGCAGGATCCCTACCCTCAACGAGCTTATAATGCTGAGGAGCAAGGAGTCATCAACTTGACCCCGTAAGACCCAGGTAGAGCTCAGAGCCCTCACCCAAGGTGGAGGCGCTGAAACACAAGCATCCCAGCTCTGATTTTGATGATGCTGACAATGCTGGATCACTTGTTTTTCTCAGCTAAACAACGGAAGCCTCCCAAACACCAGATTCATAAAGAAAATCTCTTAGGTTGCAGGTGTCACTAGGTTTGCCATGTCCTAGATGGCCTCAAACTAAAAAGGTTGCCACCAGATGAAAATATCTAGAAGAGGCCATATGGTGGGTGGTTGGTGGTGGTGAGGAATAGCATGGCAGTGAGTTAAGACTAGAAACTGGGAGGTGACAGCATGAAGCGCAAGGTGTGTTCATGGGGGTGACCATCCATCCTGTCACACCCACATCTTCAGGGCTTCAGGCTGCACTGGGCAGGCTGTGCCTGCGTTTCCATGAAATTATCAGCTCCTTATGCTGAGGAGAACTGGTGTATGGAGAGTTTTACTCAGTACAGCTTGAGCCTGAGAGATGCTAGCTCTAGTTAACTAGCTTCATTAAGTGGCTTTCTTTCCTCTCCTTTTTTTTTTTTTTAACAAGAGTCCGAAGATAGCCCTGCCTCCTAAGACTCAGGAGGCTCCCAACCTGTGAGAGCTCAGCTCTACCGCTCAGGGGCTTGGAAGCCTGGCCAAGCCCATCCATTCGGGCTGGATCAAGAGCTGGGCTGAATGATTCAAACATGATTGTTGGGTAGGTCACCACCAATAGTTCCAAAGACCATAGGGGTGCTCAGGAGCAAGCTGCCCTATGAGTTCTAACCAGATCAAGGACATAGGAGAAGTCCTTAGGGCCCAGAGGCTGCAGGGTGGGAGTGGAACACAGAGCCTTACTGCTCTCCTGCCCTAGGCTTTGGTACCTGGGAGAAATAGGTTCTGGGGTCTACACTGCAAAGCTCCAGTCCCCATTCAGTCTCCACAGGGGCTAACATTACTCAAGTCCTTAGCTCTCATGCTAAGATGCAGTCTGTCAAATGGGAAAAGATTGGGTACCAATCCCCTACCCTGGCAGTGACCCAAGCATCTTTTCAGAACAAACCTGGCCAGGCCAGCTCCTCCCTGTCCCACTGACCCAACCAGTTCTAGGCTCCCCTGCACTCTGTTCCAGAAACAACTGACAAGGGTCTGGGGCTTGCTCCCAGCTAGGGTTTAGAAGTTGCTCCTGGCCATAGGTGGCCTGGGAGGCTTAGCCGGCAGGAAACAAGCAAAGTCCAGGTTTAGGATGAGCTCCTGCCCTCTTCCACGCCTTCACAAAAAACTTCTCTTTCTGCCTCCTCATTCCCTGTGGCCTAGGAGGGTTTTATTTCATAATTGGCTTGTTTACCTATACTCTGAGGGGAGGTAAGTGTTGGAAGAAGGAAAGGGGTGTGTGCCCTGAGCTTTGAGGCTGGTGAGTAAACCCTCCAAGTGCTTCTAGCAACCTGAAAACAGGTCAAAAACCCATGTGAGAAAAAAAAAAAAAACACACACACACACAGGGAATGCAAGGCCAGCTGAAGATTCCAACAGACCACAGTAAGGGAGCTTATGTTTGATGCCTGCGAAAAGCAGAACCACCACCAAAACTTAATCTGCTTTTTCTGCTGAAGAGCCAAAAGCGTTACTTGGCACTGTTCTGAGCTCCCTATTGGCTTCTGTGGGTTAGGAACCCCAGTGATGTCATTCTCCAGCACAAGAACCTCCCATAGCTCCTAGCTCCTAAGAAATTTACCATCCTGACCTTCAGGATCTCCCTAGGCCCCAAATGCCTCAGGCTCTCCCCAACTGACCTTTCATCAGCAGAATCTATATATTCCCCCAGAAAAGGACCACCTGCTGGGCCACAAGTGTATCCTTTTTGCTAATGGGGTTCTCTCTCAAGTACCAAATGTCTTCACCTTTTAAGGCTCTTCTCAAACACTCCCTCCTATGTGAAGGTTCTCCCAGTTCCTCAGCCCCTTCCCCATACCACCTCAATCAGACCTGCATGCTCCCTTATCTAATCTTTTTGCTCTGGTGCTGGCTTCCGTCTGCCTTCGTCTGTCCTGCTTTGATATCTCCCTGAGGTCTTGCTCCATCCTGCATGTAGGCAAGTGTCGTACTCAGCTTTGATTCACCTGAAGCAAAGCACAGGGCCTGGCAGACAACAGATGCTGAAGAATTGTTTTTGCTGCCCCAAATGCTGGTCAATTCAGAGGCCTAGGAAGTCATGGGCAAAGGAACAGAGTCCCATTAAAGGAACACTATGACCAGCAGATGTAAAATAGGCCAGAATGGGACCAAAGATAGTTGGGAGAGAGGCTAGAAGGCTCAGGTCTTACCTTTCTTGAACTCCTCCAACATGGCATCCAGCTTGGTATCATGAAAGACAAAGTGCACGGGGTGGTTGTAGAAGCGGGTGATAGTCTTCAGTGGGGTGCAGTCATCAGGGTCCACGAAGGCCAAGTCTTTGACATAAAGAATATCTACGATATTGGACTGCTCATCTTCAAACACAGGGATGCGGGTATAGCCACTCTCCATAATCTCAGACATTGTGTTGAAGTCCAGGATGGCATCGCTGCGGATCATGAAGCAGTCGTGGAGCTGAGTCATGATGTCCTCCACAGTTTTGGTCCGTAGTTCCAAGGCACCCTGGATCATATTTAGTTCCTCTTTCACGAGGTCGTTGTAGGGTTCTGTCACCTTCAACATCTCCATCAACTTCTCCCGATTGTAAACAGTGCGAATTTCCTGGCCCAGAAAAAAGTCCAGGAGCTTGCTGATGGGAAAGCTGATAGGTAAGGTGAGTAGCATAAAGAATTTGGTAAGAATGATTGTATTTGCCCCCACAGCCAGTCCGTGTCGGGAGCACAGGGCCTGAGGTACGATCTCCCCAAAGATGACAATGCCAATGGTGGACGAGGCTACAGCCATTAGTCCGGACCCGATGAGGTTGTCCAGAAGGATGGTGAGGGAGGTGTTGACCAGCACGTTTCCCAGGAGCAGCGAGCAGAGCAGGTAGTTGCCCTTGCGTCGGATGGGCTCTATCTTGCGAGCATAGCGCCTCTCCTTCTCGGTGCCACAGTTCTGGACAATGCGCAGCTCCATGGGGTCCAGGGCCATCAGCCCCAAGTTGAGGCCAGAGAAGATGCCCGACAGCACTAACAGCACTAAAACGAGAAGTATGTGCAGCCAGAGGGGCAGAAACCTGGCCTCCTCCTCCACCATGTAGAGCAGTGAGTCCTTATCGGTCCACCTCTGCCAGGGCCGGTCCAAGCCGGCCCTGGTGCACAGCGCGTACAGCTTCATGTTCTCGCTCCTCCGGAGGAACTTGGTGAGCACCACCAGCATCCCGGATGTGTTCCCGCGGCTCACGTTGACCAGCTGCTGGACTACCAGGTCTTTGGTGAGCTCGGGGCAGTGGGTGGAGTTGTGGAGGGCCTCGGGGTTGTCCACCTCGGTGAAGGAGATCAAGTTGCTGGAAACAGAGCCCAGCCTGTGGCCGTACAGCCTCAGGTTCACCGTGCTACCCTCAGACACAAAGATGATGCCATCCGAGTCCATCCCACACGATTTGTTGCAGTTCACCAGCCGCATGCCCAGGACAGCGCTCCGCTGGGGTTCTCCCTGGCCCCGGGCCCCCCGCGCCCACAGCAGCACCGGCAGCACCAGCGCCACCAGCTGGAGGCGCCCTCGGGCTGCCCTGCCGCTCAGGCTCCCGTCCCCGCCCGCCGGCGCCATGTTGCTCTGGCTCGGCTGCCGCCGCTCCCCGCGCCCCTCCGCGCGGTCCGCTCGCGCCGTCGATCCTGCCGCTCCGCCGCCGCCGGGCCAACTGCCGGGGCTTCCAGCCTGACGTCAAGTCAACGCCCGCCCTGCCCGCTCAGCCGGACCACGCCCCGCTGGCTCACACCCCTACGGCCCACGCCCCTTATTTGCATTTGAGGCCCCGCCCCCAGGGTGCGCCGCTCCAGCGCCCCGGCTTAAGGGATCAGGCGCTTTAGGTGGAGCGGAGCGGGAGCGCGGGAGCAGCTACCGGGCACAGTCCGGCCCTCCGCCCCACCCCTTTACGCCTTTCTGACGTTCCTCGGGCTCCGCCCACTGTCGCACCGCCCCCCATACGTCCAGTCGGCGTCCGAGTGGGCCTGGGTCACCTATTCTTGGACCAGCTGCCTTGGCAGGCAGAGCGTTCCTCTTCCGCTCGTTAGCCAGGCCTGGCATCTGCTCTCTCTGCCTTTCCTACCCCTTCCCCAGGAGAATTCGGCTGTTGGCCAGGGGGGGTCTTCTCTGCAGGAATCTTGGAAGCAGCACCACGCTGTGCTTCCCCGAGAGAAAAAGAAAAGGGCTTAAGCCTGAAAGAAGCTGGCAAGTTTATGGCGATGCAGCCTCATCCTTGGACTGTTCTGGCTTCAGTGCTCTTGGGGGTTTCCCGGCCTTGCCCTAAGGCCACAAGTCCTTTCCACCAGTCCAAGGCTTCCTTTCTCTTTGGCCAGTGGTTTCCCCAGGGTGGAGAAGTCTGGGACTAAGGCTAAAAGAATGTACCCCACAGATACAAGGGCCGGCGTCTGGCCTGGGTTGATTCTATGTTGTTTTCATTTGTAACATATTTAAGGCCCCTACTGTGTGCCAAGCACATAGCCTAACAGCATAGCATACTACCAATAAGCCAAAGTCCCTGCCCACTGGAGTTTACAATTAGAATCGAAAACAGGCAAAAAACAAATAATTACATACATAACATTCTTATCTAAAGCGTGATGTTATTTATGTTTTACAAATGAACTTGAGGTGGCACAAATCTGAATCCTTGCAAATTATAATCTGAACATCCGGCTTGTGTAACTTTGGCAAGGCAAATTGGAGTGTCTTTCAGCCTGTTCTACATCTTTGAAGTGAGGTTAAGATGATAACGCAGAACTACTGCAGTGAGCTGTAGGAACACCTGACCTAGGCACTGAACACCATAGGACATCTCTGTATAGTTTCTTTGTGTGGTGGTGGTGTTGCTTGCCCTTCCCGGACCAAGTCCCTAACCCCAAATTCGTGTGGTGACTGGTCAGCTTGGGCAGCTGCATGTGGAAACTGGACCTGAGGGCAGTTTCAAGCCTAGCCCTAGCCCTAAATGATTGCTTCCTGGGCAGCCCTGCCTTGGTGTCTAGTCAGCAACCGTGAATTGAGGACCAAGCACTCAGGGTGTGTGGGAAAGAGAGTGGCCTCCACCCTATTAGGGAGGAGGCAATAATTGCAGAGCTGCTCTGAGGGAAGGATCAGGTGCCAGTTTGACCACTGAGTCTCAAAGCAACTTTTTTCCCAGCCCTGGAGACACAGAATCCACTTTCCTCTGTGTCTGCACAAACCCTTGTGTTTATTTTTATTTTGGTATACTATTTGCCAATAAAATCAACAGTCAATACCAGCCTGAAAGAGTCTAAACAATCATACAGGGCTATGGGAGGAGGCATGGTGGCAGGGGTCTGATTCGATTAATTGATGTTAGCAGGGGCAAAGGGTCTATACTAGGCCAGCCTGAAGTAGTTCCTTGCAGGTAGGTGCCTCACTTTATATTCCACAATGAGTGCCAGGTTTTCAGGGAAATGGGAACTGGCCAAGACAAAACAAAAGCAGAAAGCAGGATCTTTGACCTACTGTTTCTTGTATCTCCCCCAACCAGGAGGAGCTACCTGTATGGGCTTGCCTCAGAGCAAGCCCAGCTCTCAGGAAAGCTTCCACCCACCCTACCTTATCTCTTTCCAGATGCCTTTAGGACTAGTGCTCTCCCCAGGCACTTTTCCATTCTATTATGGACCAATTGACTTTTTATTTTGCCTATTTCAGACTGTACTTAGAGGTTCTGTACATAAGCACTGAATCCAGTGACAGAAGCCAACAAAGGGAAGGAAAAAGAAACCTTTTGAGATACTTCAGCGGTGAGGGTCTGGTAGGAAATGTCAGCCTTGGCTGAAGTTCATCTGAATGCATGCTTATATTCATGTCTGATTAGTGAATATGGCAAAACCAATGAAATAAAGAAATGAGATTTCTCTTTGCCCTTCCAGGGCCTTTGATCTAGCAGAGGACACAAGACACCCTTGGTAAAAGATAAACGGAGTACAAAGTGGAAAATGTCACAGGAGAGACATTGGAGGACTAGACTGGAGTTTAGATGCATTTACTGACAGGTTTGAGTTCCTGGGAAGGTCATTTAACCTTTCCACACCTGCAGAGGTGAAAAATATCCCCACAGAATGGGGACAACATGGAGAGGGAGGTCTATTAACAGGAAGAGCCAGGAAACCTGGAAGCAAGTGTGACTCCTGTGAACCAGGCTGTAAAAGTGGCAGAATATAACCAGCAAATAATAAAAGCCTCTCTTTGGGAGCAGATCTGTTTCTCTGCCTCCAGGTGGAAGCCCTTACTAACCTGAATTACCTCCATTTGTAAGTAAGTTTGAGAGTCTTTCTCAAAGGGATTCTGATATCTGACCCCTGAGGCTCCAAGCACTCCATTCTCATGAGATCCTTGCATCTGCCAGATTCTCTTTGTGTTTAGGCCCCTTAGCAGCAGGTCTACATACACCTTCCTGGTTGAGCCCACTCCTTCTGGTCCTATACAGACAGTCTTGTAGGTCCAATTCCCCTTCTTCTTTGCCTGGTGTGCTGACACTGAGGTTCTGGTGGTGAATAGGTACTAACTGAATATCTGTGATCTCCTGCCCCACTCCCTGGGATGGGGTCCTTCCAACCTGGATTCTTCTCCCTTTTCAACTGCTGGGTCTCCAAGATGGGAAACTTGGGAGCTGGTAGAGAAGCTGCCTATCTACTGTTGGAGGTCAGAGTCTGGGAAGAGTCCCTCAGGGGACACTAAGGGTGCTGGGCTCCCAGAGCCTGGATAGGCAAAATGAGAGACCTCTCAAGGTAAGACACAGGCCACTGTCACTACATGCAGTGGGGCCTGTTCACCAGCCATCCATAATTTACAATGAACCTGAGCATTTGCAGGACACTTCCAGGCCATTAAATTGCCTCTGGAGGAACAGTCATCCCTCCACAGAGCAAGCATGGGGTTAGCTTGAATGGTCCCAACTCTGGTCATCCCAGCAAGTGGGTACATGAGGACCCAGTGCCACAATTTCTACCTGAAGCAGACACTTCACTGAGCCGGGAAAGGAGATTGAAACATTCCATCAGCAGGTCCAGCCCCCTACACCGCCCCCCACCCCCAACCTCCCCACCCTCACCCTGCAAATGATGCCAGAACAGCAAGGGAAAGAAGCGTTTGTATTAACTGGGCAGGCTTCAAGACTTCGATGGCCATAGGACAAGTTGTTCTCCTTTGGAACAGGACCATGGGAGGCAGAATGCCTCACCATGGGGGTTTAGCACAGCTCTGGAGGCACACTATGGTTTTAGCTTGGTTGTAGATTGTTGGCGTGACCTGGGACTCTGGGACATTCCTGAATGCTAATGCGATGATGTCTGGCCCTGGTTAAGAGCCCAATAAACATGATCAATAACCATGACAATGATGGAAATGATGCAGCCAAGATTTTTAGGAGGGCAAATTCCATTAGTTATTATGTGTCTCTCCATTGGACACATCCAACTCCATCCAACTCCAGCCCCAGTGTTGTTATTCTTTTTCCTGCAGAGGGAGAAAATCAGTAGAGGATGATGGAGGAAGAAGGGAGAATAGGGGTTGGTAGAACTGGGGAAGTGAGGCAGGAGGGCTTTCATTGCAACAAGAGGCTCAGGCTGCAAGGGTTGGCAGGTGAGAGAGAAGGAAGCATGATGGCTGTGGAAGGCAAAGCCTGCTGGGAAGCCCTGCTGGTACCAAAGTCCCTGTGAGGAGTCCCAGGCAGCACTGGGCCTGACAAGCCCTTCTCCCCCCAACACCTGGGACTAGGACTCTGCTAGCTATCTTCTCCTTTTTGTTTCCTTCCTCCCCTGGTGTCCTGCAGCATCCTCCATTCCCAAGATATGCTACCCTTGCAAGCTTTTTCTTCTGGTTCCCAAAACACAGAGACCCCCCTACCCCCAATCATAAATACTTAGTGTTTACAAAGGCTTATAGACAAAGTTCTTGGAGTGAGTGCCTCTAGTTTCTGACTCTTTTTTTTAGTTGGCAAATGAAGAAATGCTATAGCAGAAATGTCATGGACTCTGTCCCTTATCAGCTGGTGAATTGGGGTCAAGTGCTTCAGTCCTGAGGGTTTGGCATTCCTCCATTTTTCAGATAAGGATCAAGAGACCCATCTAGCCATGGCTCAGTTGGTTGGACATCATCTGTAGGGCAAAGAGTTATCAGTTTAGTTCCTCGTCAGGGCATACACCTGGGTTGTGGTCCTGGTCCCCGGTTGGGGGTTGTGTAGGAGGTAACTGATCAATGTTTCTCTCCCTCTTGCCTCACCTTCCCCTCTCTCTAAAATAAATTAATAAGATCCTATAAAAAGAGAGATAGACCATTCTAACTGTATTGAAAGGACTAAATGAGCCCATGTCTGAACACTACTGTCTAAAAGTTGGCTTCTTTTCCTTCTCCACAACCAGACTGTCATATGACATTTCATTTATTTATTCATCTGTGTATTTTTCTACAATATTTTTACTGGGTTTTTTAAATTTTTCTTAATTATACATGTTCTTGCAACAAAGTCAAAAGACACAAAGTATATAAAGTAAAAAACAGAAGGTCCTCTGACCCCCCAATCTACCATCTCACTCTTCATTTTCTTCTCTTCCATCCTCTGGACTGGAGGCCACTCCCTTCTGGGTTGAGAGTCCCCTCAAGGCCAAACTGTGTCCTAGTCATCTCTGTATCGGAGCTCAGCATTCCATCTGCATTTGTGGCATGAATTGGATTTCCCTCAAAAAGTGGGTAGGAATGATAGTGTTGGGGGACAGGGGTGGGAAATGAGGAGGAACCATTTAGCCAGTAATCTTATATATAAAATTACAACTGAGAAAAATCTTTCATGAAACTATATTTACATGTTGATGATTCTGTTATACCCTATTTCTTTCTTTCTTTCTTTTTTTTTATTTTTTAATTTTATTGTTGTTGTATTACATCCATCCCCTTTTTTTCTTAAAAAAAAAAAAAAATCTGGCCTTGGCCAAGTAGCTCTGTTGTTTAGAGCATCATCGTGATACATCAATGCTGTGGGTCTCCCAGTCAGGCTGCATACAAGAAACAACCAATGAGTGAATAAATAAATGAACAACAAATTGATGCCTCTCTCTCTCTTCTACTCCCTCCCTTCCCCCCTCTCCCTCCACCTTATCCCCTTCCTCTCTCTTTTTAAAATCAATAAGTAAAAAAAAAAAAAAAAAAAAAAATTAAATACAATTAAAAGTACAGTGACTCCTTGACTGATCCACAATTTGAAAAATACTGGGCCCATTCAAGGCTCAAGGCATCCACTGAAGGAATTACCTTTGGAGGAATCCTGGGAGGATGGGTGGGCACAATCCACATGAGGCAATGAATCATCCCAGGTTAGAAATCAGGCAAATTCCTGATTCCTGAATTGCATTTATCCCCCAGACCTACCTAGAAAGAGAGGCAGCCTTTGAGATTTTCTTTCCCAAGTGCTGAGATTTCTGGAAGTTTTCCCCAACATCTACCAAGGCACCAAGTCCCTGGAGAGCCTTCAACAACTAGCTCACCTTGCTAGGTCTCAGGCCTTTCTTTTTAAGGTGAGGGTACCAGATCAGAGAATCAGGTTCTATCCTAATTTAAATTCTTTAATGTATAATTCTTCCTGGGCAACCAGGAGAGTAAAGTAAGGGCAAGATCAGCAAGCTCAGATATAAGTATCTGTTCTGATCTATCTTGCTTCCTGTCCCCTCTTCTGAAAGCAGTACCTGCCTTCCCTCTGGGGACCTGTCCCTCCTCCACTTCCATAGCTTGTGGAGGGGCTGGGCAACTGGTCAGGCCTGGCTGGATAAAATTACCCCAGGTCACAACTGACCAAGGGTGGGCAGGATACCTAGAAGGGCCAATCAGAAGTCTGGCCTGGGCTTTTATATAGGAGGAAGGTTCCTAAAAGAAGATTATAGAAGCCTCATGCTGCCTGCTGCTCTCCCTGCTTACTGCAGCATCTGACCTGCAAGGGAGAATACCAGTATCCTCTCCTTTTGCAGATGAGAAAAGAGGGATTTGGAAAGTTGGAAAAACCTGCTCAAATCACACAAGAGTGGATTTTGATACTGTTCAAACTTTCCTGGACTCAGACCTTCTTAACCCCTGCTAGGGTTTCAGGCATGGAATTATAATTCTTGATTTAGGAATCCAGATTTGAGGGCCTTCGCATGACATTATTTTATTTCATTTCTAATCAAAGCTTGTAATTTCCCTTTTCTCCTCCTTGGGGGCTTGGCTGGGTTCCCCAGGTATAGTGTGACTTTTTATGTTAAAAGTCCAGTCAGGTCCATGAAAAACTACCATCATGTTTCTGATTTATATCATCTGCACCCCGTCCCTATCATCCAGGCTTGGGATCCAGTGTCAGCTCCGAGGAGTTGGAGTAGGGAAGGGCTTTGGTCAGCATTTGAATCCCCTAATCTTTGCAGCCAGTTGAGGGGGTGGAAAGTGAGGTGTTTGCATGTGTGCATGTGTCTGGTGTTGAGTGAAGGGTGTCATGTGTTGGTTGTGGGACAATTCCCTCTTCCCTTTTAGGCCTGGCAGGGACAAGAGGAAAAGAAGCGTAATTTCTCTTTACTTATACTCCCACAGTTTGAACCACCCCCACCCCCACCCCCTTTTTTGGTTGTGGCTGCTTGACTGAGTGTGGCTTGTGTCCAGTTATTGATTTCTTGTAGTGGGAAGCTCAGCTCAACCCCAGTTGGGACTCCTTACCCCCAGGTTTGTGCTTGTAGGATAACCTTTGCCTATCAGGCAGCCTCTTTTGGATGAGTCCACCCAGTGGTAGCAGTATAGACCACTCCCCTCTCTCTGCCCCATGTCTCTCTCACCAGTTCTCTCCTCCCTTTGCTCTAGGAGTCATGGACAAGACAGATTTGAGCAAAGGTCTAACTGTGTTATTACATGCCAGTCTCCCTTTACACAGGAGCCCCCAAAGGTTCTCAGAGCACCTCCTCCACTTGACTTTGAATGGTATGTTAGTTAATTATTACCACATAAAAATTTACCCCCATAACTTACTGGCTTAAAATAATAAGCACTTATTACGTTTATATTTTATGTGGGTCAGGAATTAGGAAGCAGTTTAGGTGGGTGGTTCCAGCTCAGACTTTCTCATGAATTGAAGTCAAGGTGTTGGCTAGGGCTGCAGTCATCTGAAGGTTTGACTGGAGTCGGAAGATCCACTTCTAAACTCACATGGCTGTTGGCAGGAAGCTTCTGTTCTTTGTCATGTGGACCTGTCCATAAGGCTACTCACAACATGGTAGCTGGTTTCCTCAGAATAAGTGATCCAAGAGAGAGAGACCAAGATAAACGCCACACGTCTTTTATGACCTAGCCATAGAGATGATATACTGTAGAATGTCTTCCATATTCTATTGGTCATATTAAACCCAAGTTGATACGCTGTGAGAGGAGACTATACAAGGGCACACATAGAACGTGGCAGGGATTACAGGGGTCCATTTGGAGCTGGTTATTTTAGAAGGTAAGGGAAAATCCTCTCTACTGATTAAATGATGAACTTCCCTCATGCGGACCTCCAACAGTTTCTTTTAAAGATTGGGAGTTTGGTCTTACTGTAGTGATAGTTAGAGTCAGAAAGTCTATTCCCTGCTTAGATGTCCAATAGACACATAAATGAGAATTAAATCACCAGCCCTGGCCAGTGTGGCTCAGTTGGCTGGAGCATCATCCTGTACACCAAAAGGATGTAGGTTTAATCCTTGGTCAGAGGACATGCCTAGGTTACAGATTTGATCCCTAGTTGGGGTGTATGTGGTAGGCAACAGATTGATGATTCTCTCTCACATGGATGCACATCTCTTTCTCTCTCTCCCTCTCTTTCCCCCTCCTTCTCCCTCCCTCCCTCTCTCTCTCTAGAAAGCAATGAAAAAACA
>PVIW01012682.1:0-30875 GCA_004026585.1 Noctilio leporinus
AAACAGAACCAAGTATATGAATACAAGGAATAGGCCTTCAGTTGTCAGGGGGAAGGGGGGTGGGGGGAGGGGGGAGGCAGAGGCAAGGAAGGGGAGCAGTTTAGACAAGAACCTAGTATAAAGGAACCATGGACATGGACAACAGGTGGGATTGACTTTGGTGGGGGGAATGGGTGGGTGGGGAAGAGGACAGAGGGGAGCAAAAAGGGGATGGATGTAATACAACAATAATAAAATTTAAAAACAAGAAAAAACACTTTTGGTGGAACTCGTACATACTAGTTGGGCAACTAGTATAATAAACTCCATGTACCTATTATCCAGGTCAATTATCACCATCTTCCATCTGTCTCATTTCACCTATTTTCTTCCCTACCTTTTCTTTTTTTTCCCTGTAGAATTTGAAAATATATTCCAGACCTCATGTTATTTCATCTCCTGCAGAAGGTTCCCATTGGCCTGGATTAGGTCACATGTCCGTCCCCGAACCAATCATTGAAACCCAAGGGAATGCAGTGCTCTTTAGCCAGTCTTGAGTCAGGTGCTCATTCTTGAAGCTAGGGGTGCAGTTGGTCCTGGTGAACCATGTGGGAAGGGATCCTGGGGACTGGATGCTGGGGTGGACAAGAGCAACAATCCTCTACCATACAGATCCAGGGGATGTAACCCAGCTCTGTCATTTACTGGTGTGTGACCTGATTAAGTACCTTAACCTCTCTGTGCCTGAGTTTCTTCCTCTGTAAAACAAACTGTTTATGACAGCTTTTACCTCATTGGATTTCATTTTATTTAACGGATATTTGCTGAATACTTACAATGTGCTGGATACCATTCTAGGCTCCAGGAATGATGCAGCAGTGACCAAAACAGATACAGACACCTGCCTTAGTGGAGCTGCCATTCTAGGGGGAGTAGCAGACAATGAACAGGAAGCAGGCAAATGAAAGCATTTTTAAGGAGCTTGAGAAAAAAAATTAAGCAGGGAAGGGGCATGGGGCATGCTGGGAGGTTTTTCAGCTCTAAATTGAGCGGTTAGGGAAGAACTCAGTGGGAAGGTGATACTTAAACACTTGAAAGAAGGGATTGAGTAATGTGGGTAGAAAGTATTCCAGGCAGAGGGAGAAGCTTGTGCAAAGGCCCTGTGATAGGAGCGTGTCTGGTGTGTCTGAAAAATGGCAAGGAGACGCAAGTGGGCATTGTAATCCATGGGAACTGTTAGAATGGTGCCTAATGCATGTAGTAAGCCTGATAAAACGCTAATGTTATTATTTTTCTATATTCATCCAAGGACATTTTTTCATTGCTTTTACAGAAAGAGAAAGGAAGAGGGGAAGGGAGAGAGAGAAACATCAACGTGAGAGAGAAGCACCAATCGGTTGTCTCCTATAGGAGCCTGGACCAGGGATGGAACCCACAACCTAGGTATGAGCTCTGACTGGGATTCGAACCTGCAGTCCCTCAGTTACAGAATGATGCTCCAACCAACTGAGCTATACTGGCCAGGGCAATGATATTATTTTTATGGAGTTGTTATCATTTACTGTTACTAATATTTTTCCTTTTTTCTCTCCATCTCAGGAGCCTCAGCAGGATGACGAGAAGGGCTGAAATGTTACCGTCAGGGTCAGGTCCTTTTTTGATGGTGGCTGGGGCTGGGGTGAGGTCGGGTGGGGTGAATGAGAAAATACATAAAGATTCTGGCTCCTGCGTTCTGGTCTTACTGTGTCTGCATCACCATGCTGGTCCTGAAGTCTGACAAGGTTGCCTGCTGCAGTGCTTCCAGCACCTCCCACATGATGCCGGCTGGGGAGGGCGGGACAGGGTGAACATGGGGCCCGTGTGGCTCCGCAGGAGTGCAGCAGGAGCACAGGACACCAAGAACCCCTTTCCTTTACTGTCCATCCAGACACCCCTGCCCTGCACTTTGTGGATTCATGAACTTCTACCCACGCTACACAACCCAGCGCTCTTCTTTTCTTTTTTTAAAATCCTCACCTGAGTGCATTTTTTCCCCATTGCTTTTAGTGAGAAAATAAGGGAGAGAGCAAAGTATCAACTGGTTGCTTCCCTGGTGTGACCAGGGATCATACTTGCTGGGACCCAGGATTGAACATACAATCTTTTGGTTATGGGACTACCCTCCAAACACTCAGCCATACTGACTGGGCAGCCCTCTTACTCTGGAAGCTTTCAGGCCCCCGTTAGTGGCTCTTCCCTTCCCTGACATCCTATGAGCTGGGAACCCCATTCTCTCTGCCCAGGCTATGTCAGGCCAGCTCTGCCCCTGACAACCATGCTGCCTCCAGGCAGGGACCCCTCCCTGCTCAGTCCTGTACCCCAGTGCTCAGCACAGGGGCTGGCTCATGGCATTTGCTAGATTAATGTTGGATAGAATTTGTCACAGAAATCTGCTGTATGCAGAGGGCACTCTGTGGGTGAGGGCCTGGTGTCAGGAAACTATGCAGGGGGAGGGGAGAGTGGAAGGTGAGGACAGGAAGCTGCAAAGAGCCAGGCCTGCTTGGGACCTCTGGTTGGCAGCTTCCCCTATGTGAGCCCCAAACTGAGCACACCCTTGGGAGGTGTCCATGGGTAAGCTCCAGGAGCTGGTGTGGAGGGAATCTCACTGGGCAACTGGGGTAGCCCAGGTGCAGAAAGTGAAGTAAAACCCTCGTCTGGAGCCATGCAGCGCACAGTGTCCTCACTGGTCCTGTTGAGGACTGCCTTTCACAGATGGGCAGATCTGTGGTTTCCTTTTGTTCACCTTGCCCACATGCCATTCTGTCCTGTGGGTCCTTGCTACATGTGTTTTGTTGTTTTGCAGGTTTGTATTTTTAACTTGTACAAAGGGCATTATACTAAAATTCTTTTTTCATTGACTTTTCTAAGAGCTGTTTTAAAATAAATTAACTTGCGAGTGATTTCAAACTAACAAAAAAGTTGCAAAATAAAAATTGCACAGGAGCACTCTTATAATCTTCATCTAGATTCACCTATTAATGTTTAATCTCATACTTGCAATCACTGTCTCTTACACACACATACACATAATTTTTTTCCTGAACCATTTGAGGGTAAGTTCCATACATTCTGGCTCTTCCCCGCTAAATACTTTGGAATATATTTCTTAAGAACAGGCATGTTCTCTGCTATAACCACAGAAGAGTTATCACCTCATCATTTCCACATTATACCACACATTCATCTTATCTTCTGTCCATATTCCAGTTACCTCAAGTGACACAGTAATATCCTTTGTAGCATCTCTCTCCATCATGGGAGCCAGGCCAGGGTCAGGTATTTCCTTTGTCACATCTCTTTATCCTTCTTAAATCTGGAATGTTCCCACAGCCTCCTTTTGTCTTTTATGACATTGCCATTTATGAACAACTTTGCCCCTGCCCCTTAATAGAACATTCTCATTTGGGGCTTGTTTGATGTTTCCTCATGATTAGGCTGAGATTAGTCATTCTCAGAATACTGCAGAGGTGACAGGTATCCTCTGGAGGTGACATGTCCATTGCCTCTCACTTGGTTCAGTCACGGTGGTGTCCACTTCCCCTCTGTGCAGTTATCACTTCCTCTGTCATTTTGCAGCCAACAAGCAGTCTGTGGGGGAGACCTGTTAAGAACTCTCAATTATTCCGTCCCTCGTCACATTTCCCATAGATTCAGTGTCCATTGATGATTCTTATCTGACGCGGTCTTTACCATGATGCCTGCAACCTGATTTTCCAGCCTCGGAGTTCACTCTGCATCTGCTAGACAGCGCTCTGCCTCCTGTGGGCAAGAGCACACATCTCCCTCTTTACCCATGTGTGCATTTATCTGTTACAGGTGTGGGCTCATGAATTTTCACTTTTTTGGTGACTGATAACTCATCGCTGTAAGCACAGTGTTTAAACACCCCCTGTGTTTCTCTGTGAGGTGTAGTCCACTCTGAGAGCTGGACAGGGCTTCCTGGTGTGTGTCCCCCTCGGTTACTTTCTCCAGCGGAGTGGGCACACAGGCTATCTCGTGCTCCAGCCACCACTGTAAATAATGCTGCAGTGAACATCCTCATGTCCCTGCTCTTCTTTAGGATGATACCCAGGAGCAGAGTTGCTGGGTCACAGTCTGCTTTGACTTGAGGGGGGAACACACCGCCCTCTAGAACGGCTGATGGCACATTCCCACCCCGACTTGGCTTGGTCTAGCTTTCTGCTTCTGCCAGGCTACCAGGTGTAAATGACAGCTTCGAGAGCTTCTTGTTTTCATGTGCGTTTCTTTGATTACTCATCGTATATCTGATGACCTTGTGCGTTTCTCTCTTTTTATTAACAAGCTTCATTCACTTTATTTTCCTTGTATACAATTATGTGGTGGCTGCAGCAGGAGCCTGGGTCCTCTGCACAGAAACTCTGGTGTGGGTCTTTACAAGGTGGTCAGTGAATTCCTGACAGGGATACTAGGTGCACATGGCTTCTTTCTAGAGGTCAGCGGTGAGGTAGCTGTAGGTCTTGGAGGTGATATAGAATGTGGTCTTGGTGAAGTTGCCCAGGGTGGCATTGCGGCCCCTGGCAGAGGTGTAGCAGTTGTTGATACTTGCCCTCAACAGTAGCTTCTTGGGCACAGGGGCTGAGATGACCTCAGTGCCCCTGGGGGTGGCAATGAGGTGGACCAGCACAGAGCCACAGCACGTGGTCACCTTGTAGGGGACAGTGTGGAGCTTGCTGATCTTGTTCCCCAGTACAGGGACAATGGAGAATTTGGCCAGGATGATGGCCCCATGGATGACAGTAGCTACTACCTTTGAGCACTTAACACTCAGGCGTACATATCCATTGTAGTCCCCCAATGGTGACAAATGTCTGGAATGGGGTCTTCTGGCCAGCACATGGCTACTTTTGCATGGTCATAGTCTTCAAAACCTCATCCTTGAGGGATGCCCCCAAGAAAACATCAATGATCTCAGACTCCTCGGTGGGCAGGGAGGAGAGATAGATCTCCCCCATGGACTTGATCTTCATGCTATTGACCAGGTGGCCCAGTTTGGTGACAGGGGTCCTCTCCTTGTCCTCAGCCTTGCCTCTGTGAGCTCCGTGGCCTAGACCCTGACCCCGAGCTGGCCATGACCTTGGCCCCCCATTCCAGGCCCTGGGGGCCTCTGGGAACCTCTGCAGCACTGGCGTCAGCCCCCACTTGGTGTTTCCTCAGCAAAGAAAGTGGCCTTGTGTGATTCTTCTGCAAGTTGTTCACATTTTGTGCTCTTTTTTTCTGTTTTGCTCTTGTGGATCAGCATGAATTCTTTATATTGTCTAGATATTAACCATTCTTCTTTTTAGAGATTACACATAACTTTTCCTGTTATCTATTAACTTTGTCCTGTGCTAACCGTTGGTGAACAGGACTCCTTTGTTCTGTTGTGATAAAATCAATCAGTTTGAACTTGCGGCTTTTGCTTTCCAGGCTGCATCTAAGATGTCCTTCTACGCCCCTTAGTGATTGAGGAATTGTCCTCCGTCCACTCAGGAGTACCATGGGGGCCCAGCAGACATTCCCCACCGTGGGGTCCTCTTCTCACTTGTGAAACCCTAACTTCTATAAACCTGTGCAACCCGCCCCCACTTTTAAAAAAAGATTTTATTTATTCAATTTTTAGAGAGAAGAGAAGGGAGGGAGAGAGGGTGAGAAACATCAATGCGTGGCTGCCTCCGGCCCACAACCCAGGCATGTGCCCCGACCAGGGATCGAACAAGTGACCCCTGGTTTACAGGCCTGCACTCAATCCACTGAGCCACACAGGCCAGGGCTGCAACTTTTTTTTTTTTTTTTTTTTTTTTTAATCTCACATTCACAGGGCCAGCAAGTCCTGCCTAAAGTCTAACTTCAGCCCTACTTTCTGCCACCTCAGCTCATTCAGGCTGGTTGATTGGGACCCTTACAGGGATGACTTCTCTGAAGCACCCCCAGCTTGGCTACCATCCTCTTATTCTTTCCCCCTTCATCACCCATCGGCTGGGGATTCTACACAAAGGGGGTTTTGAGCTGTCCCGGAAGGTCACTGTGTGACCCACAGTTGGGCTCATCCACCTAAAATCTTTTGGGAAAAGGGGGAAGGTAGGAGGGGACTCAAAGAGGGCCAGCTCTTCTTTTTCCTCCTCATTCAGATGCCAGGACAGACAGGAGGATGGAGAACATGGATATAGCTTTAGAGCGAGCCTCTCACGCCACCCAAATAAGGATCTCGGGGACATGGAGACACAAACACACACATGAATAGATGGGTTCACAGAGACATGTGTCCTCCCGCCAAGACCCATCACAACACATACATTGTGATACACATAAACACACTCAGACAGAGATGCCCATCCATCTATTCATTCATTCATTCCATACATGGGCACTGAGCCCTCTGTGAGCCATGCACTGTTAAGCATTGGGACATATGTGACAAAAATCCCCACCCTTGTGGAACTCGCATCTCATAGGGGAGTTAATGAAGAACATAAATAAGTAACAGAAATAGAATTAGAAAGTGGTAAGTTCTATGGGGCAAATGAAGGAAGGGAAGGGGGAGGGGTCCACAAGCATTATGTATATGCAGTTGTATGGAGTGAACAAAGTGTGACATGCGAGCAGATGAGGGAACGAGTCAAGACTTTTAATAGTTTTGCGAACATAAGAAAGCTGACAGGCCCCGGCTGGTGGCACAGTGAATAAGGCGCTAGCCTGTGAACCCAAACCTAGCAGTTCAATCCCCAGCCAGGGCACATAACCAGGTTGCAAGCCAGGTCTCCAGTCAGGTCTGTAGCTGGAGGCAGGTGAAAGGCAACCACACATTGATGTTCTTTTCTCTCTCTCTCTCCCTTCCCCTCTCTCTAAAAATAGTAAATACAATCTTAAAAAAAAAAAAAGAAAGAAAGAAAGCTGGCCGGATGTGGGTTGGTACATTTTTCTGACGTGCTGTGACAGGACAAAATACTACCAGCTTCACTAACTTTAATGGAGAAAAATTCTGAACATTTTTGTTGACTGGGAATGCAGAGACGTCCATGCTGCCATCATCAAGAGGTCAACCAAGCCTCAAGTCTGGCAACTGGCTGGCTGGGGCCACATGTTCTTTCTGATGGGTGTTTTCCTGGGGCTTGGTGCCAGTGCCTGAGGTCATGGGACTCTGAAGAGAGTCTTTAGTCAAATAATACTTGTTGGGGTGGATTTTACCTTCACAGGGAATGTGACATGCTGAAATAGTTACCAATAGTCATATGTCTTGTCTTACTACGGAAGTTAGACAGATGTTCTGTGGACATTCTCACCAGAGCAGGTTCTCTGAAACAGTTTAATGCCCAGACCTGCACCTCCCAGCATTGGGGCGACTCCTTGCCTCCCTGGTCAGGGTTGAAGACTTCCATTATTGAAACTGTATGGGCTTTGGATAATTTAAAAAATCTTCACTTGGGGATATGTTTATTGATTTTTAGAGGGGAAGGAAAACGGGGGCATCAATGTGAGAGAGAAACATCTATTGGTTGCCTTCTGCATGTCCCTTGACTGTTGATGGAACCTGCAACCTTTTGTGTATAGGTTGATGCTCCAACCGATTGAACCATCTGTCCAGGGCTGTGCAATTTTTTAGTAAAGTGCTTCTATGAGGTATATACTGTTAACATCTATCCACTTTACTGCATACTCATATATTAGGTATAGTAAATACATAGACAGGGTGAGTGCGATAAATTGGCAAGATTTTACTAAAATAAACAACATACCACAAAGTGTTATATTTTGAAATAAATTTGTTCTTATATGTAAATACATAAACATAGTCATTATTTTTAAAAATTTTCAAAAAAGCCTCCATTTGTTGCAGCAATAGACTCGATTTGACTTTGGAATCTTGAACATGGTTTCATTAACTTTTCTTCACCCATGGGCATCCTAAGGTTTTCATTCTTAGCTTTAACAGCCTCTTTATTGGAATGAAGTTGCTTATTAACTTCTCTTTCACAAATGCTACATACACAATAGTCTAAAGGATTTGCATCATGTGAACTAGGCAGCCAGATTTCCTTTGACCAAAATTCAGGAACATTGACACTGAGAAACGCCTGTACCTTCTTGGCATTACGTAGTGGCGCACCATCTTGTTGGAAGATAAAATGGCATTTGTGACTTGCTTCATCCATGGTACAACTACTCTCAAAATGTCAAGGTAAACATCAGCAGTCACCTTCAAGCCTGGTGGACAAAAATGTGGGGTCATGATATCTCCTTCATTGCTGACAACACCTAACACCATCACTGTAGCAGGAAATTTCATTTTCATGACAATTGGGACTTTGTTAAGATTCTCACAGAGCCACCTGTTCTTTCTTCTGTTGACTATATGGTCCTGCTGAAAATTCTTTGCATCGGAGAAGAAAATCAGAGGGTTTTTTAATTTGGGATTTTTCAATTTTATTAGCAGTTTCCTTGCTTTTTCAAAGCGCCTTTCCTTTGTCTGCTGTGTCTTAAACTGGCCTCTTCTAAGAACATACGATCTGTATCTGATATCTTCAGCAATCATCTTGCGACCCATTGCATCTGACTTCTGCTGTTCTCTTGCTATGGAGCGCATCGACTTTCCTGGATCTTCATTGATGATCTGGATTCTGTGTACGATATCTGGACTTGTGCAATCTTGTGTGCCTTGTGTTTTCCTTGGTGGTGTGGCAACATCAGGATACACCTTCTTCACGTTGTAAAGTGTACGTAAAGGGATGCTATTGAAGTCAACAATTTCCTTAGCAGTTCTCCCTGCACCAAGTCCAAAAATGATGGCTGCTCTAACATCATATTCCTTCAGCATGAAGTTACTCAGAATTTAATACTTTATATCTGAAATAATGATGTTGAGTCATAACCTTAGAAACATCGTTTTTCAAAGTTAATAAGAAGCACGTGAAATGAGATGCAAAGTTATTGCCACTTTATGCCACATACCCTGTACAGTATATATACAGTATACTTGCATAGAGGGACAGCGAAAAGTCTTTCCTATTGGGTGTATTTCTTGGGAGTATCTTGAATAATACAGCATATAAGCCTCAGTTCAGTTTTTTCCCATCTGTATATGGATATACTAACATTCTTGACCTCATGGAATTGTGAGAATTGATTGAGACACCATGTAGAAATCACCAAGCTCTGCGCCTGGCTTACTGTAAATTCTTAAATGGCAATGGTAGTAATGTCACCTCTGGTGGTTGGTTTCCAAAGGTGGCCCCCAATAAGTCACAGCTCTCAGGAGTCACTCCTGTGGATCAAGCCCTTTGCTTGAAATGGGCTGGGTCTATGGAACCAACACAATGAGGCAGAAGTGTGCTAGTTCTGGTCCTGAGACCTAAAAAGAGCTAGAAGTTCTTTGCACTGTAGGGAGCCTGAAGCCATCATAAAAGAAATATGGCTACATTGTTAGAGAGACCATGTGGAGAGGCAGAGGCCTCAGAAGTACATAAAGAAGAGGCTCAACCTTTCAGTCTTTCTCCACCAAGATGACAGATGTGAGAGAGCCAGCTGAGCTTCCAGTCACTATCGTGTGAAGCAGAAGCACTGCTCAGCTGAGCCCCACCAGCCTACAGGATGGTGCATGTTAATAAAATGGTTGTCATTTAAAGTCACCAGTTTTGGGAGTTGTTTGTTACACAGTAGCAATAGATGACTGAAACATGAATATTAGCAGATAGGGACTCATTTTTACCAGAATTCTTTTTAAAAAATCCTCCCCTGATGACATGCTTATTATTTGAGAGATAGAGAAAGGGAGGTAGAGAAACATTGGTGTGAAAGAGAAACATTGATCAGCAGTCCCTTGTATGTACCTCAACTGGGGACAGAACCTACAACCTAGGCATGTGCCCTGACCAGGAACTGAAGCTGCAACCTTCCAGTTTTATAGAGCAATGCTCCAAACCAAATGATCCACACCATCCAGGCTTCCAGGGTGCTATCAGAATTATTTTCCTTTCTCTTTCTTTCTTTCTTTCTTTCTTTCTTTCTTTCTTTCTTTCTTTCTTTCTTTCTTTCTTTCTTTCTTTCTTTCTTTCTTTCTTTCTTTCTTTCTTTCTTTCTTTCTTTCTTTCTTTCTTCCTTCCTTCCTTCCTTCCTTCCTTCCTTCCTTCCTTCCTTCCTTTCTTTCTTCCTTTCTTTCCCTTCCTTCCTTCCTTCCTTCCTTCCTTTCTTTCTTCCTTTCTTTCCCTTCCTTCCTTCCTTCCTTCCTTTTTAAAAGATTTTATTCATTATTTTCAGAGAGAAGGGCAGGGAGGGAGGAAGAAAGGGATAGAAACATCAATGCATGGTTGTTTTTCACTTGCCTCCAGCTATGGACCTGGCTGGAGACCTGGCTTGCAACCTGGTTATGTGCCCTGGCTGGGAATCAAACCAGCGACCCCTGGGTTCCCAGGTCAGCACCAATCTACTGAGTCACCAGCCAGGGAGAAATTTTTATTAAAAAAATTTTATTAAAAAAATATTGTATTTATTGATTTTTAGAGAGAGGGAAAGGGAGGGAGAGAGGAAGAGAAACAACAATGTATGAGAGAAACATCAACCTACTGTCTCAACGGGGGAACAAATGCACAACCCAGACATGCGTCCTGATCAGAACAGCAGCCTTTTCCTTTGCTGGAAAAGGAAAGCCACACAGATCAGGGCACTGATCAGTGTGAGCCACACTGATCAGGGCAAGGCCAGTATTAGTTTGAAAGAACTATCATGCTGTGTAATATCTGATTTGTCTGGCTTTTGTCTCTGGGTCCCGGAAGATAAATTGTACATCTTCTGGTTCCCAGAACATGTAACTTGCATCACACTTGGTAGTTTCAGAGGGTTGAGGCTTTGAACCCAGTGGTATCAGCCTTACTCCAGGGCTTGGTGAACTTTCCTGGTTGACAACACTGCATATTTTTAAACATTGTTGAGCTGGGATGGGTCCTCAATGATGACAAAAATGTCCTGTTTGGGACCCTCTCAGGTCATGCCCTGTACATCTTTTCCTTTAGCTGTGTATGCTTTGTATTCTTTGCTTTAATAAAACTATATTTAGAAGTATAGTGCTTTTCTGACTTCTGTGAGCCATTTTAGTGAATTATCAAACCTGAGGGGATGATAAATGATAATGAAAAAGTTATTTTAAAAAATTGCTATACAAACCAAATGGCAGCTGTTGAAAATCTCAATAAAAATGAGGATAAATGAGGAATCCTTGAACTTGTAGCCCCCTGGTGAGAAGTGAGAGTGACCTGGGGACCCCTGAACTTGCAGCTAGTGTCTGGAGTGAGGGAGTCCTGTGGAGGACTCTGTTCCTACCCTGTGAAGTTTGAGCTAACTCTGGGGGGTTGGTGACAGAAGTCACTCTCCAGCCCTGGCTGGTGTGGCTCGGTGGATTGAGCACCGGACTCCTAACTGAAAGGTCGCCAATTCAGTTCCCTGTCAATGCACATGACTGGTTGCAGGCCAGGTCCCCAGAAGGGGATGTGCAAAAGGAAACCAATTGATGTTTCTCTGGCACATCAATGTTTCTCTCCCTCTCTTTCTTCCTTCCTACCCCTCTCTAAAAATAAATTAAAATCTTGAAAAAAATGTCACTATCCAAGCTGGCATGCCCCTTAAGTTGTTCAAGCTCTTGAAAGTGCTTTAAGAGATAAGACAAGGATTTGATATTGCTCCTGATATGAAAGGGGAAGAGGACAGGGGAGAAAAGGTTGAGGTACACAGAAGGTGAAAGCTGGCCAAACGGGAAGCCCGTGTCCTTCCAGGGTGACTCCAGCCCTGTGGCCCCTCAAGTCTTAATTTTCATTCAAGTCTACCAAAGGGAAGGGGTTTGTAGCATTAGAGGGCTTTATTGGAAACATGGGAAGGAACCTTCTTTTGAACCCTGGATGTTAGTTATTATTGCTCTCCTTATGCAGTTTCCCAATCACACCAACTCTCACAAAGTAACACCAAGAAACACAGCCTCCCATCACCATGTTACTTCATCACACACAACGAGGCCATGCATGAGTCCATGTGGTCACTGGAATGCTGGAGGAGACTTACCCAGTCACACTCATTTAACCCAGGTGCTCACATCATCTCACACAACTGTTAGCTTTTTCCCTTGGTCCTTTTGCTTCTGGGCACCAGGGAAGGGAAGGCTGCAGAGAAGACCTTGTCCAGACGAGCCTGGCTCTGTTCCTGAGGCTCACTGCTCTGTCTGCATCCTGACAGTGTCTGCCATGAAGGACTCCCACCTCAAAGTGGGTTTGGGGGTCCCCCTGACTTCCTTTGTCCCCTTGATCTTAGTCCCATCCTAAGTTGCCTTCCAAATTGAGGATCTCTGTAGGGTTCGGAGAGAGGTTCTACCCAATTGAGTTGTAAGCATTAACAAATCTAAAATTAAATAAGAAAATAACAAAGCAATCTTTACAAGTACAAAACAAAATGAAACCAATAAAGCTAACTGTATTTCAAGTTACTAGCATGACCAAACAGAAAATGTGATTTTAAAACACAGTATTTTAACTGTACATTGTAGCAAAAAGAGAACTAAGCCACTTTATTACTGTAACTACAGTTCACCAACCTAGTTTCTTGAAATAAATGACACAAAAAAGGATGGAAAGGGGAACTGTTATAGACTAAAAGAAACTTATGAGACATTGATCAAGTGCAATGCATTGATCTTCTTGGAATTCTGGTTTAACAAACCAACTGTAAAGAGCCATTTTAAAGACAATTAGAGAAATCTGAATGTGAACTGGGTATCATAAGATAAAGAATTTCTGTTAATTTTGTTAGCTATGATAAAGATATTTTATGTTCATAGATATATTGTATTTATAAGGGAAAGGATATAATGTCTGGGATAAAATATCTTTATCTTAGGAAAATTATAGGACATATAAAAAGTACAAGAGTACAGTAAGTTCCCATACACCTTCTATCCTTGTTTTCAAGAAAATACCAGGTAATGTGTAGAATTTTGAGAACCATACTATCCTTTTCACTTTAGTGTATGCTTGAAATTTTTTCCTGCATAAGAGTTTTTAAAAACCCAGCTGAGTGCCACAGCTCCCCTTTAGGTTCTTTGTTTACATGGGGTTTCATTACATGTAATGAAATGAATGACTGAGTAAATCACTGTTCTTAAATCTTCACAGGTTGACTCAGAGGGAAGCTGCTCCAAGAGGAAAAGCAACAGGCATTGGGAGGGGGACACTCACAGCCAGGTTATGGGACCTTCCTGCCTTACCCTGTGCCCCTGAGGTAGGGAGGATGAGGCCAAATCTTAGCCCTACTTCTGAGGGACCTGAAGAGTGAATGATGGCTTCTTCCCTGGCAATAATCTGCCTTCTCTTCTCCTATAGACAATCAGACCCCACAAGGATGTGCTGGTGTGGGAAGAGATTGGATTCAAGTCTAGCTTTAAACCTTTGTCTTGGAAGGCAAAGGTCAGATGAGCTCATTTCTGCCTAAGGTGTCCAGGGCTATGCAAACATGAACTGGTAAAATTTTTATTTCATGCTCAGCGCATGCCTGGCTCCTTTGTCTGCCATTTGCTCTTGAGGTAAATTGCGATTCTTCATGCTATAAAAATTCAAAGTCATTTTGAACAATTTGCATAGAGCAGTGTGGTACAAACAATGGAGAATATATATGGGCTTTGCATTCTGTTCCTGGGTCAGACTTCAAAAATCCAATTTTCTGAATGATAGGAGTGTCTCTGTTATTCTAATGACATGGAGAATAGTGGGCATCTAGATAGATTCAGGCCATCAAAAAGACTAACCGCATGATTAGAAGGTTGGAACTTGGGACCAGCTCAACTTAGTGGTATGAGGAGGGGCTGGAGATTAAATGTAATTACTTGGCCAGTGATTTACTCAGCCATGCCTAGTAATGAAACCCATGTAAAAGCTCTGGATGGTGACTCTCAGGGGAGCTTTTTGGTTGGTGGGCACACTGGCATGCAGGGAAGGTGATGTACCCTGGCTCCACAGCACAGGATAGGGGGTTCTGCCTCTGGGACCCTTCCTGACCTTGCCCTGCATGTCTCTTAATTTGGCTGTTCCTGAGTTGTGTCCTTTATAATAAAACTGTAATAGTGCTGTCAGCAGAGCTCTTTCAGTTCTGTGAGCTATGATAGCGAATTATGGAACCTAAGAGAGTTGTGGGAAGCCCTGAATTCATAGCCAGCCAGTCAGAAATGCCCTGAGACTGTGGCTGGCGTATTAGATGAGCTCAGTCTTGAGAACTGAGTCCTTGAACCTGTAGAGTCTGACTCTAACTTCAGGGTGGTGTCAGAATTGAATTGAACTACACATTTGGGGATAGAAATGGAATGGGTGGAAGGCTAAAGACAGCTGATAACAGTAACTTAACCCAGCTGAGAATCTTCAGGGGTGAAGTGACAGCCCAATCTCAATGCACAGTGATACAGTTTAAACCTCATAGAGGAGGTATGTGTGGGGGGGGTCATTAATGGAAAAGGAAGAGATTTGCTCCTAAGAAATGAAACTACATGATGACAAAGACGCTGACTGAGAAATTTTTCACACTTACTTTAAAAGGACTAAAATAAACAGAGGCCTTCAATTAACCCTTTGCCTTTCCTCCTTTTTCTTTCTTAAAGAATAAAAATTAAAAAAAAAAAAATCCTCACTCAAGGACATTTTTTTTTCATTGCTTTTAGACAGGGGAATGGAGAGGCAGAAACATTGATGTGGGAGAGAAGCATCAATGGTTGCCTCCTGTAGGGGTCCAGACAGGTAATTGAACCCACAACCTGGGAATATACCCTGACTGGAAATCGAAAGGTTGGATGACACTCCAAACAACTGAGCCACATAGGCCAGGGTATCTTTCTTCCTTCTTCTCACTCTTTCTTTTTTAAAACTATATTTTATTAATTATGCTCTTGCAGTTGTCCCAATCCCTCCACCACCTGGCCTAGTACCCCTGTTCCTTCCAGCAATCACCCTTTAGTTCATGTCCATGGGACATGCATATAAGTTCTTTGTCTTCTCCATTTCTTATACTGTCTTAACAGTCCCCATCTATTTTATACCTACCAATTTGTACTTCTTAATCCCTGTACCCTTCCCCCCATTCTCCCCCTTCCCCTTCCAAGCTGATAACCCTCCATATGATCTCCATATCTATGATTCTGTTCCTGTTCTGCTTGTTTGCTTAGCTTGTTTTTTAGATTCAATTGTTATAACTGTGCGTTTGTTATCATTTTAATGTTCATAGTTTGATCTTCGTTTCCTCAAATATGTTCCTTTAACATTTCATATAATAAGGGCTTGGTGATGATGATCTCCTTTAGCTTTATCTTGTCTGGGAAGCACTTTATCTGCCCTTCCATTCTAAATGATAGCTTTGCTGGATAGAGTAATCTTGGTTGTAAGTTATTGCTTTTTATCACTTTGATACTTCCTGCCAGTCCCTTTTTGCCTGCAAAATTTCTTTTGAGAAACTAGCTGACAGTCTCATGGGAACTACTTTTGTAGGTAACTATCTGCTTTTCTCTTGCTGCTTTTAAGATTCTTTCCTTATCTCTAACCTTTGGCATTTTAATTATGATGTGTCTTTGTGTGGTCCTATCTGGGTGCATATTGGGATTCTCTATGCTTCCTGGGCTTGTGTGTTTATTTCCTTCACCAAATTAGGGAAGTTTTCCATTATCTTTTAAAATAAGTTTTCAATTTCTTGCTTTTTCTCTTATATGTCTGGCACCCCTATCATTTGGATGTTGGTACATTTAAAGTTGCCCCAGAGGTTCCTAAGCCTCTCCCTGTTTTTTTGTTTGTTTGTTTGTTTTTGTTTTTGTTTTTTCTGTTCTGGGTGAATATTGATTTCTTCCTAATGTTCCAAATCATTGATTTGAACCCTGGCTTCCTTGCCCTCACAATTGGTTTCATGTGGATTTTTAATTTCCTTTACATAGCCGTCACTTCTTCCCTTATGCATTTGCTGTGCTCAATCATTTCTGTGAGCATCATTATCACCTGTGTTTTGTACTCTGTGACTGTTAGGTTGGCTCTCTCCTCTTCGGTTAGTCCTCCCTCCAGAGCCTGATCTTTCAGGCTGTACTCCTCTGTTTCCTCAACTTGACAACCTCCTGTATTTGCCTCTGTGTATTAGGTAGAGCTGTTGCACCTGTTACTTGTGAGGGGAAGAGGTCAGAGAGGGAATAATGCTGCCTTCTAGGCATTTGCCCCTTTTCCAGTCACTTCACCTGCTTTCCATATATGAGTGTTGCCTCTCTGGCTGTTGTCCCAGTGATGGTTCCTAGAGTGGGTGGGTTTACATACATTCTAGGACTGTGGGGACCCTCTAAATGGACTCTCCTGAAAGACCAGCAGTTTCTTTCTCTGCCCCAACCCGCACTGGTTTTCACAGCAAGAAGCAATGAGGCTTTATTTTCCTGGCACTGGAACCATGAGCTGTGTGGTCTGGCCAGAGATTAGGATCATTCCCTAGGTGTCCCTCCAGGCTTTTACAATGTGTTTCTGCCACCGCTGCCACACAGTGTCCTTTCCACCAGCTCTGCCCCTTCTACCTGTCTGGATAATGCTTTTTTATGTTTTTGTTTGTTGGACATCCACGTAGTTCAATTTTCTGGTCATTCTGGTTGTTTTTTGTTTTGAGGTAGATGTAATACATTTTATGGTTGTGGGAGGAGGCTAAGCATGTCTAGGCTGGAAGCCTAATGCTGTTTTCTTAAAGATATATCCTGTCACACTACCTTTTATTCTCAGGAGTTTTAATGGTTTGGAACTAGCTTTCGGCAGAACTGGACAATTCCAGAATGCAGCTTGAATTCTGTTTGTCACTGTGGGTACGGCAAGAAAACTTAGAATGCTTTCAAGAGCTACCAGCATGATCTCTCCAGGCTTTGGATCTCAAGTTGGAGGCGGGTTTATTATTCTATTTGGGGAAAACAAAGTCATGCCAGTAGCAAGATATTATTAATTTGAATTATATAATTAAATATTGCTCTAAGGGATTCATATAGTTCTTCAGTCATTACAAATCAGACAAATGTGGTTGTGACCCCAGCTCTGATGGGTGAATATCTTTTATTATTATTATTATTATTATATTTTACATTTAGCCCTGTGGAAGCTCCACCTGCTGGGATAACTGGCTCAAAAGAGTTGGGGGTGCTCCCAGGGTCCCAGAGCATACCATTTTGCCAGAAAGCCCAGCTAAATGGAGACTCCATTCTCATCATCTTGCTCGCTTTCTGTTGGAGTTGACACAGGGAGCCTACAGGCAGGTCAGGGCCCGGGGTAGAACCCTAATGAGAGAGGTTAGAGGCAAAAGAGTAGATTTTTGCTTCTTGAAACTTCAAGGACGTATGAAGAGTTGGGGTGCCTGAGTGAGCTGCTGGGCAGACAACCAGTCTCCCTTTCTCTTGATTCCTGCCTTCAGCTCGCAGCAGGTGTCCCTGGACAAGACACAAGGCTTGCAAAGGGCCAGAGCCTCAAAAGACCACCCTCCAGGAAGACAGGTCTCCCTCACCAGCCAGGGCTCCCAGCTCCAAACAGTTCTCTTGTCTGACTCTCTAAGCAACTTTATTGCCACTTTCTTCCTTCCCCTGGCCAGAAAACATTGAGGTTACTTCAAGGTTTGCCTAAAATCTAGAACAATTCAGGAGATAGAAACCAGCTCCACACCCTACAAAACACACACACACACACACACGCACACACACACAGAGCAGCATTGGTTTAGAATGAAGAAAGAAATTGTCTTCTGGTTCCCCACCCCTGGAAAGGACAGCAAACTTAAGAGAAAAGACCTTTTTTACTGGTCAGCATGGGAGTTTTGACCTGTTCCGTTCCTGACCTGGCCAGCAACCTCCCTAGGCAACCTGGTGGCCCCCTACTCTCAGAGGGTCACTATTTTGATGCCAACCTTAGTGCAGATATCTGATGGGCATAGCGCACTACAGCCCAGAACTCCTGGACTCAAGTGATCCTCCTGCCTCAGCCTTTTGAGTAGCTGGGACTACAGGCATGTGTCAACTTGCCCAGCAAGACCCTTTTTAAAAAAATATTTATTATTTATTTTTAGAGAGAGGAGAAGGGAGGGAGAGTGAGATTATGAGAGAAACATCAGTGTGTAGATGCCTCTTGCACACCCTGAACTGGGGACCTGGCCTGAAACCCAGACATGTGCCCCGACTGGGAATCGAACCAGCAATTCTCTGTACATTTTTCCTTGGGTCTCAATGTGTTGGGGTTTTTTCCTCATTAATTCTTTTTTTAAAAAATATTTTATTTATTATTTGTAGAGAGAGGGGAAGGGAGAGAGGCAGAGAGGGAGAGAGACATCAATGTATGGTTGCCTTTCACCTGCCTCCAGCTAAGGACCTGGCTGGAGACCTGGCTTGCAACCTGGTTATGTTGCCCTGGCTGGGAATCAAACCAGCGACCTTTGGGTTCACAGGCTGGTGCCAAGCCACTGAGCCATACCAGCCAGACTCATTGATTCTCCTACTTCACTTAATATTAGTTTACAGATGAAACATTTCCCACAAATCCCATTGGATATTAAAAAGACGACGGTACCAACCTTGTAATAACATCTCTCCTGCAACAGGTTATCTTCTAGCCAAATCTTTGCAACTGCTGCAGTCATATTCTCTGATGGGCTAATAAGATGAACAGTGATATAACCAATATCTCTGTGATGTTAATTCTGTTGTATTATCTTATTCTTTGCTGTTCCTAACCCACCCATCATAAAGACCAATTTACTAATTACTGGTAAATATTTCACTCTAATGATACTATGGGCCACCCTTTGTCTCCTTGAGCACTGCTAACATTGTTTGGTACTTATGAAATGCTTAATACATAGTTTTTTGAATGAAATAATGAATTCTTATTTTTTCACAGGACAAATATTTCCAGCAGGGCACAATTCTTCCTGATTCTTAGAGAAAGAATTTGTTACATTGAGCTACTGATTAATAATCATTTAATAGATTCATGATCTCCTCTTCATTCTTCTTCAGAAAAGTTATTTAGAAAAAGATGTTTGGTTTGCTTTAAGTTTTAGAGTGTAAAGGCTAGCTCAAATTTTTGGTAGTGTTCTGCTGTCTGAGTATTTTTCTTGCTGTCCTTTCCCTGAAGTCACTACTATAAACAGACCTCAGAGAGAGAAATTTCCACAAAAACCTCTAAACATAGTTCATGACTCAGAAGATCCTGGAGATGATTGTCCAGAATCCACACTCCAGTTAGGACCACTAGGCAAAGAGTATTGATGGTTTAACCCAGCATTTTTCTCCATTGTTACACTTGGGTTCTGACCACTAGAGGGCAGCCAAGTCAAATTTTTCATGAAAACAATGCCTTGCTGGAAGACAGTTTCAAGGGACTTTTCCAGATCTGATGATGGCTTCTGAGATTGTTGATGCGGAGAGAAAATTCTGTGCAAGCTGTCACACGTGGCTCATTTCTTCCTGCGAGTGCTGCTTAAGTTCATGTCAGGTATTGTGTGCTTCCTCTATCATTAACTTGTTGAGTGGGGCTCTTTACTGAAACTTCGTATGTATTTTGAGATGGACTGTTTCTGGGAGTGTCCTCATAAGCGTAGAACTGAGGCTCCCCATTTAAAATCTACTGGTGCCATGGTTTTTAATACACAAAAAAAATCGATGAAGCATTCCTGGCTCTGTACCTTTTTTCCTTTTATGTTTCACTAAAGAAAATGAAGCAGAAGCTGGGCTTATTCTTCATCCTGTTGGGCCAGTTAAATTAGGTTACGCTCAGGTAAGTGTTTTCCAAACCTCAAATATCTCTAATGAAAGATATTATTATGCTTCACATCATAACATCAGTAATGCAACAAGTTATTTTTCTAACCCATTGACTGGTTGTCTGTCTTATTTGGATCACTGGGAAGCTTCACAAACTACTGATGCCTGAATTCCTTTCCCAGAGATTCTGACTTGATTATCAACAGAGGCTTCCAAAATTATTTTTTGTTTTTTGTTTTTATTTTTTTACTTGACACAGCAGTGTACAAACACACCATGTGTTTTAATAGAATTTAGTTTTTCCTTCAACTGTCTTTCCACTGTCAAAACAAGGCAAACAACAGAACACCCAATGTTAAAACCACTCACTAAACTTACAAACTTGAAAAATTAGATACTTCAGATAGGCAATGAACTTCACATTATGAAAGCAATATCTTCCAAGTTTCAGATTTGACAAGTTCTATAGAATCTCTTTCATCAGTAGAGGGAAACTTTCAAACTTCACAATCTTCTGCCAGGTAGGACTGGGTGTTATTCACTGGTTTGAGGCCAAATCCATTTCAAGGCATGGTGTGGTGGCACAGTAGAGGTGGGGTGGTGAAACGTCAGGCCTCATGCACTGAGTGTTAAATCTACAGTGCTTTGGGTGATAGAAAGGACATTCCATTTTCTTACAAGCAGGGAAGTAACGGCAGATCTGACCACTAGAAGGTGGCGTTGCTTTTAGAACTGCAGGTTTTGGAGGCAGAATTGGAATTCTCCTACTCATGTGAATGAAGGGACAATCTGACTTAGCACAATTTGCATCATATTTACAATTTGGATGGACAAACATTTTTCAGCAAATTTACAATTGGGGAAAGCTTTGCAAGGTGACATGGGGTGATGGTACATGAACTTGTCCCTGTTTAACAGGCAGGCCAGTACTTGCAGCGCTCCCGAAGTTTGTCTGGTTTCCAGGCCACACTCAGTTCACTCATCTCAGCTGGACTGGTCTCCAGATTTTCTACCATTCCTGGATCAATCTGCAGCCAGGATAACAATTGCCTCTGTTGAGTTCCTTGACTTTTTTCTATATTATCTCCTTTTGTTTCCTCTTCTTTAATGAGAGGACTACTTATTCTAGAGGTCCTGCTTTTCCCCTGGACCATTTCTGCCAGCAAGTCTTCTTGACATGTTTGAGTTCTTGGAGCAACTGGAAGTGTCTGTTTCTGTGAGACTGTAGAAGAGTTGGTTGTTTTTGGTTATAGATTCTTGAGCTTCAGATATAGCCTTCAAAATCAGATTCCTTTTTAAATTTTCTTTTCAGAGAGAGGCAGAGAGCGAGAGAGACATCAATGTATGGTCGTCTTTGACCTGCCTTCAGCCACAAACCTGGCTGGAGACCTGACTTGCAACCTGGTTATGTATTCAGGCTGGGGAATCGAACCAGCAACCTTTGGGTTCGCGGACTAGCGCCTTATCTACTGTGCTACCAGCCAGGGCCTCAAAATCAGATTCTTGTTAGCTTGTTTAGATAGAGGAGGTGAGGGTCTCCTTTCGGGCTTGGCTGGAGCTGACACACTGCTGAAGATGCTGCCTGTACGGGACCCGCAATCATCCTCCTCCTCCTCCTCTTCTCCATCAAGATTGAGTTTTCTTTACTTGAACAACTGAACTTTCTCTTCTGAAGTTTTCTTCCTCAAGACTCATTTCTTTCTGAGTTTCTGAAGAAGGGACTGTAAATCTCCTCTAAGCTGTTAAGCACTTCTGGCTCACACAATCGTCCTGTTTCCTATACCCAGATGTTCTGTACATCCAGTTGCTTGCCAGCATGAATATTGTTTTGCTGCTGTTGAAATTGCAACCTTTTTAAATGAACACTATTATCTGCAGTTCGACTTGCAGGTGGTCGATAAATTTCAATAGAAGCGTGAGAAGAACCAGAAGTAAGTGTCACTGTAGGCTTTTTCTGAGATAAGGGATTTTCCTGCACAAAATTGAGGTCATCATCAATGAGATCATCTGGCTCTGGCTCAATTTAATATCAATCACATCTTCGGAGGGTGCTCGTTCCCCCAAGGGTTTCACTGTTAATATTAGTCGGGTTACAGTTCCATCATGGTAAGTCTGGCATTACTGGATTTCTGCTCTTGTGAACTTGAAGAAATTCTGGAATCTCTTTTCTCAGCTCTAGTGCTGGAAAGGGGCAGCACTGTAGCTTCCTGCCTGCATTCATCTCCCCTGCCGAAACTGCTGTTGCTGGAAGGCACGTTACTATTAAATATGTTGGTATCAGAAGACTTGAGACTAGAGCGGTTGGTGTAACAGAGTGGAGTTTATCTCATACAAGATGAAGCCATATGGTGAATGGAATTGTGTTGTTTCCTAGAAACAGGGACAGGTCCTCTGTCATTTGGTCCTGACTTTTCTTGTTGGCCACCATCACCATAATGTAATCAGGAAGTTCTTCATCCACGTAAGCTCCTAAGTCTTGCAAGTTCCCCTTAATGGCACTCCAGATCTTGAGGCTGGTCTCAGTGCCTATTTCCACGGCTCCAGGGCAGGCAGCAAATGCAGCACTGCATGGCACTTCACTTAACAGGAGCCGGGAACTGGTTCCCAGCCCGCAGTCCCCCGGCCACAGCCATCGCCACTTCTGGCTGCCCTAAAATTGGGGTTCTTAGCAGCTTCCCAGGTAATTTTGAACCTGCAAACTGTTGATCTGGAGTCAGGTGCAGTACCATTGAGTCCTAAGACCTTCCAGCTCTCCAGATCATTTGAATGTGCAGTCAAATGTGTGGTTAGAATCACAGTTCTAACCAAACTCTTACAATAGTCCGGTAATTACAGTTTGAAAGATAATGAGACTCTCACTTGCTCTAGATTGCACTGTTAATTCTGTCTATTGCCTTCATTTCTGATTACTCTAAACCTACACACAATATAGGACAACTGAAATACTATAAATATTTTACTTTATACCCCAAAACCCCACCCCTTACTTATTTTAGCACCAATAACAGTTTTGACAAAAGTATATGTTGATTGAATAAATGAGCTCATATTCTTGGTATTCTTTCAAAATGCCAATGTCTCCCACGTACTCAGAACCATTCTCTTCTCATTTAAATAAAAAATATAAGTGACGTTGTGGTTTCTGACAAATCATTACCCATTTAATGCACTGTTTCTAACTTGCACCTCTAAATGCACCGGAAGAAGGTGCATTTAAAAATGGATATCTGATGAATGTAATACAACAACAATAAAATTTTAAAAAAAATGGATATTTGGCTTCCCTGTCTAACCTGTAAAGGCCTGAGGCTTACAAAGGAAAACTGTGGTTGTGCTTGACAGGACTCCACTCTCCAGAACGGCATACTCTTGCAGAGAAATGATGGTTCTACACCTCCATGGGAGATGTCCTCATGTTTCCTAGGGCTGGCAGTTTCACAAACACTTTTCATTACAAATATTACTGAACAAAGCCAATAATGAGTGACACTATTTACTAACAACTGTGTTATATGAAGTCTGTCCAGAAAAAGCCCAGCAATTGTTAATATGAGAATGGTTCACGCAATATTGATGTAACCTGACAGCCAAGGAGAGCTGACTGGAAAGCATATGTGTGAACAATGATGACTTCACTGTCTCAGTCACTGGGGGCAGTAGACACTGCTCAGTGAGCATGTGTACTGTGTGGCTATCCCATTCAAAATCACTGAGCAAGTAGAGCAAAAAATCTGCATCAAATTTTGCATTAAGCTTGCATTGAACATTTCTCTGCAGATATTATTCAGATAATTTAGAAGGCTTTCATGGTGATGCAATGAGTGCAGCACAAATAAAAGTGTGGCACAAACACTTCAAAAATGGTCAGAATCTGTTGAAATTGATCCATGTTCTGGAAGGCCTTCAATAAGCTTAGGCCCCCTTTAGCCCATATTTGGTGCATTGTGACTTTGGCTTTTCCCCAAACTAAAATCATCTGTGAAAGGGAAGAGATTTCAGAATGTCGATGAGATTCAGGAAAATATGATGGGGCAGCTGATGGCAACTGGGGGAACTGTGTGTGGCCCCAAGGTACCTACTTTTGAAGGGGAGTGAGGCATTATTGTCTTATGTACATTTTTTTTTTTTTTGTATCTTGTATCTTCCTCAATAAATGTCTCTATTTTTCACATTACATGGCTGGTGACTTTCTGGACAGACCTTGCAAGTAGTTCATGCTACTTATTGCAACCTCTACCCCTGGTGACAAAAAAGTTCAGAACCATTTTCTTCCTCAAGCAAGTCCTTTATCAAGCTGCAGTGCCAGGGCTTCCCAAATAGGTCACCCCTTGGGATCTTCTCTCCATAAAAAGTACAGTTTCCTGGGTGTCCTGGTGCCAAGCCATGGAGACAGCTCCCCTAGCAGAGGCTGACGTTGTCTTCTTAATGCTTGAGGTGCTGTCCCACCTCCTGGCTGATGGCTACAGCTGCTCCATATAGTAACAAGGGGGAGAAATATGACCTAGTCTCTTCCATGTACCAAGATATACTTAAAGTAGTTTGTATTATACATGTACTCAGAAATTAAGCTGAAATATTCAGGAACCTGAACTTTGGGTCATTCAGGTGTAGGTCTAAGCATCTTTCTGCAAGTTTTCTAATCCTCAGCCATAAGCCAATAAGAGCTTCATTCATTTGTGGGTGGTGGTGGTGGGGAAGCCTGCTTTTCCCAGGTGCAGGCTACAGGATGTTAAATACCAGGGTAAGCTCTCCACATACCCCAGTTCTGTGGTTAAGTATTTAGTTAATTGTCCATGCACAATTACTGACAGGAGAAGGGAAACGTTAGTCCTGTTACCATAGTTTGTGGTAAAAAGATTCTTTTTCCGTGAATCTCATTATAATTACCATTGCCCTCAGTTTTTGAGCACTTACTAGATACCAGCTACTATATCATACACTTTTTAGTTAATGTTATGGACTAACTTGTGTCTCCCCTAAATTCTATGTTGAGGCCCTTACCTCCAGTGTGACCATACTTAAAAATAGGGACTTTAAAAGGTGATAAATAAAAGCCCTGGCTGGTGGGTCAGTGGATAAAGTGCCAGCCTGCGAACCCAAAGGTTGCTGGTTCGATTCCCAGCCAGGGCAACATAACCAGGTTGCAAGCCAGGTCTCCAGCCAGGTCTGTAGCTGGAGGCAGGTGAAAGGCAACCATACATTGATGTCTCTCTCCCTCTCTGCCTCTCTCCCTTCCCCATCTCTCTGGAAATAATAAATCAAATCTTTAAAATAAAATAAAATAAAATGGTGAGGAATTAGCAGAATCTCCTTTTAAAAAAAAAAAGGTGATAAATAAGCTTAAATGAGATCATAAGGGTAAGGCTATGATCCAATGGAACTGGAATCCTTATAAAAGAAAAAAAAAAATGAAAATCCCCACACACCAGTGCACAGCCTCCTATTCTCAATTCTTGGTGCCTGAGAAGGGGGAGGTCCTTTTTCTGTGCCTGGTACAGCCATGCCTCGTGCTCCCAGGAGCATCTGAAGCGTGGAGCAGCTCCACCGCACTGGATGCTGGATGAACTGACTGGTGTGGTTGCTCCTTGACCATCTACCAGAAGCTGAGGGAATGTCTCCCTCTCATCTTCTTAAGGAACAGACTTAAGTATGGCCTGACAGGAGATGGAGTAAAGATCTGCATGCAGAGGTTTATTAAGATTGATGGCAAGATCTGAACCAATATAACCTACCTTCCTGGGTTTATGGATGTGATCAGCATGGACAGGATGAGAGAGAATTTCCATCTGATCTGAGACATAAAGGGTCACTTTGGTGTTCGTTGTATTGCAACTGAGGAGGCCTAGTCCAAGTTGTGCACAGTGAGAAGATCTTTGTGGGTACCAAAGGTGTCCTGCATCTGTTAACCATGATGCCCACACCATCTGCTACCTGGATCCTCTCCTTGAGATGAATGGCACCATTCAGATTGTAATGGAGGTTGGTAAAATTACTGATTTCATCAAGTATGACACTGGTAACCTGTTTATGGTGGAAATAACCTGGAAAGAATTGGCATGCTATTAAACAGAGAAAGACACCCTGGTTCATTTAGCATAGTTCATATGAAAGATGCCAATGGCAGCAGCTTTGCCACCTGGCTCTCCCACATTTTTGATATTAACAAAGGCAACGAACCATGGATTTCATTTCCCTATGGAAAGAATATCTGCCTCACCATTGCTGAAGACAGAGGCAAAGACTGGCAATCAAACAGAGTGATGGGTGAAATGAAGTCTTGGTGACATGACTGGAAACACCTTTGTACACAAAGATAATACGGCATAGGAAAAAAGAGGAAGAGATACCAGGGATGTTCATGCCCAAACAAAAAACCCTGGAGGGACACAGAGAGAAGGCAGCTGTCTGCAAGCCAAGGAGAGAGGTCTCACTGGAAACCAACATTAATCCTTGCTCTTAGGTGTCTAGCCTTCAGAGCTATAAGAAAATAAATATCTATTGTTTAAGCCACTGTCAGTAGTGTTGTTGTGACATCTCACTGACTAATACAGCTCACCGATTTATGTTCTAACAGCCTCCCTGCCCTATGAACCCTAGGCTATGTGATGGCTCCCAGCTCATGAAGAGCTGCTCAAATGACTCCTTGTCAGTCAAGCTGTTGACTCTCTGGTCCCTCTTGTACCTCCCTATTCAAGGACTCATGGGGACAAAAAAGGATGATGGGGTCATTTGGAGAGGCACAGCAGAAAAATCTACATGGAACCAATAGTGAAGGGAAGGAAGCTGGGGTTTAAATCAATGAATTGGAGCTGAAGAAGAAGTAAACACTCAAGCAGGACAGAATGAAGAAACAAGAAATCAAATAAAAACAAAAACAAAACAAGATAATAAGAAGACTCCTGGACTTCTACAAATGTGCCAATATCTGAATCATAGGGATGCCAGAAGGAGAAGAGGAAGAGCAAGAAATTGAAAACTTACATGAAAAAATAACGAAAGAAAACTTCCCTCAGTTGGTGAAGGAAGTAGACACACAAGTTTAGGACACAAAGAGTGTTGAAAACAGGTTGAACTGAAAGAGGACCACATGAAGACACATCATAAATAAAATGCCAAAGCTTAAAGATAAAGAGAGAATCTTACAAACAGCAAGAGAAAAGAAATTAGTTACCTACAGGGAAGTTCCCATAAGACTATCAGCTGGTTTATCAAAAGAAAATTTGCAGGCAAGAAGGGATTGCCAAGAAGTATTTGAAGTGATGAAAAGTAAGAACCTATAGCCTAGATCACTCTCTCCAGCAAAGCTATCACTTACAATGGAAGGACAGATAAAGTGCTTCCCAGACAAGGCACCATTATAGGAATTCATCATTGCCAAGTCTTTGTTGTACAAAATGTTAAAGGAGCCCTGGCTGGTGGCACAGAGGGTAAGGAGCCAGCCTGTGAACCCAAAGGTCGCTGGTTCGATTCCCAGCCAGGGAAACATAACTAGGTTGCAAGCCAGGTCTACAGCTAGGTCTGTAGCTGGAGGCAGGTGAAAAGCAACCATATACTGATGTTTCTCTCCCTCCCTCCCTCCCCCTCTCTCTGAGAGATAATGAATAAAACATTTATAAAAAAAGAAATGTTAAAGGGACTTATTTAAGAAAAAGAAAATCAAAACTGTGAACAGTGAAATGACAACAAATTTACAACTATCAACAACTGAATCAAAACAAAAACAAAAGAGGCAAACAAGTAGAAGAGGGACAGAATCATAGACATGAAGACCAGGTGGAGGGTTATCAGTGAAGAAAGGAGAGGATGGGGGGAAAGAAAAAGGAATTAAGAAGCGTGATTCACAGGTACAAAACAAACAGGGGAATGTTAAAAATAGTAAAGAGTTGGGATCCCCCTGGAAAGGTGTTGGGGCATGAAGCCCCACACAGTCCAGGCCAAGCCTGTAAGACCTGACCAGAAAACTGGGAAAGCTGGGTGCATCCAGATGCTCCAAGGGGGGCCCCAACTATGAATCTGGCCTTGGGAACGTTTAATATACCCTTTGAAGTCTGCCCTGTGACCTAAACTTCCTTGACTTATGTATTGTGCCCACAGTAGTTGTTAAACCTTAGCCCACATGTAATCTTACCCTTCCTGAAATTCTATGGGCTGCCTGGAGCTCTTGAAGTCACCTAACAGACCATAGCCTGAAGCAGATGGTCACATTCCTTCTATTGTTATCTAAACTCAGCAACTCCCTTTCTTTAGAATACTCTTTTGTGTGTAATCAATATAAACCTTTGGGGGTGGGTCATCGAGGCCTTTGTCAAACAGACATTGGGCAGCTTTCTCTCCCCTAGCTGCCTAGGAAAGTTCATTTCATCTGCAGCACCAGGGGAATCTCTGTGGGTCGGGAGTCCCCCACAGTCAACCCTGACCAAGAGAGATATTGTGCTTTTGGGGGAGGTGGAGCACATGGAGAACTGGTCCAGGGTTTGGTGCTGCAGTGTGGGGGTCACATAGAGGTGCCTAAAATAGGAGCTAAGGTGAGACTCCTCAGGGACCCTGTGCTCCCATGTGCATGCATATACGCAGTGGCCCTGCCATCAAAAAACCCAGAGTGAAAGTGCAGTTAGACCCCACTGAGTCCAGCAGCATAGGAAGAACAGAAAGTATCACACGGAAGGAACTGTGAGACCTGAACCACCATGGCTTGTGAGCAGAGGGCAATGTAGAGCTGAGAGTTTGGGGCTGAGTCTCCTGTGAGGGTGGCAGGTTGAGGACTGGACAGCCAGGAACTAAACATTTGACGTTCATTTTCAGCCAGACAGGTCCCCTCACAGGCAGGCGTCCAACCCTTACCTGTGGGATTATAGTCTCTGCAGATCAGCGAGTCCAGGTTCAGGAGTCCCCTGCATGGTGCATCTCCACAGGGGAAAGGAGGAGATGCTCTGAAAGGGCCCTTTCTGAACTTCTGCCAGACACTATGAGCTACACTGGTTCCTCAGGCCCTGAGACCAGCAAAGCAGAGAGAATCGAGACAGGCACAGCAAGGAGTTTCAGGGCCCACCCAGCCCCGGCTCTCATACTGAGCTACCATCAGGACCAAGCAAGAAAGAACTGTTCCTTTTACACAGATTGGCTCCTCACAGAAAACAGACAGCTAATTCACCAGAAACTATACATTATTGGAACTAATTTGGGACAGACCAAGGCCTATGGTGAGGGGGTGGATAAACACTTCCACCATCTTCCCTGAAAATGCACCAGAGGTCCCCTTTGGAGGCAGGTGAGGTGGTACTGGCAGTGCTCTTGACATTAGATGAACCACTCCTGGGCCTTGGGCTGATGGAAAGTTGGTGAGACAGAAAGGCAGGCATCAGGCAAGACTAAAGGAAACAGCCACAGCTGGTGGATTGCTTATAGTCTCAAACAGGCTGCCTAGGGCTATACTAGGACCCCATCTGACATTACCAGGGGAGGATTCAGACATGTAAGACAATGGTAGTAAACACTAGACTCTGCAGGGACAAATTCCACCGTGATCTTCTTCATTATTTGCATTATTTTTTTCCTCCTGCATCGCTTTTAAACATTTTATCTTCAAGTTTGTTCCTATCATTTCACTATTAAAAATTTTTTTCGTATCTCATATTTTACTCCTCTCTTGCTCCATCTTGCTTTCTTCTTCCCTCTTCTTAGTTTTGAGTATATTTTACTGATTATGCTATTACAGTTGTCTCAATTTTTCCCCTCTGCCCTCCCTTCACCTAGTACCCCACCTTCCCTCTAGCAATCCCTTCACCTTATTTCATATCCATGGGTTGTGCATATAAGCTCTTTGGCTTCTCCATTTCCTTTACTGTGGAAAAAAGATCTTCCCAACAGGCAAGGATCTTCCGGTGCCACAGATGAAATGAGCCTTCCCAGGCAGCTCGTGTAGCTTGTGCTGGGGGAGAGAAGGTTGACCGACGTCTGTTTGACAAAGGCCTCCATGGCCCACCCCCAAAGGTTTTTATTGATTACACAAGGTTGGGGATGCACATACACACCACAAATCATTACCACAGAAGAGTTTCAAAAGAAAGGGAGTTGTTGAGTTTAGATACTAATAGAAGGACTGTAACCATCTGCTTCAAGCTATGTGGTCTGTGTGACAAGGTGACGCCAAGAACTCTGGGTGGCCCATCGAATTTTAGGGAGGGTGAGATTACATGGGTGGTGGGTTAACGTTTAACACCTACTGCAGGCACAATACACAAGTCAAGGAAGTTTAGGTCACAGGGCAGACTTCAAAGGATGTATGGAATATTTCCAAGGCCAGATTCATACTCAGGGACCCCCTTGGAGAATCGGGGCCTGTATGTACCCAGCTTTCCCGGCTTTCTGGTCAGGTCTTACAGGCTTGGCCTGGCCTTTGTGGGGCTCCATGCCCTGACATTTGCTGACAATTAACCACCACCTGCCAGTGTCTCTGACAGTTTTAGGAGATAGAGTTTCTCTCTGGAGCTCTCTCAGTTGGGTCAGCAGCTAAGGACATGCTGCTCTTTCATGTGAGGAGACTAAGCCTTCCCGATTTTATATATCCTTCCAAGTCTCCCCTGATTTGGGTTGGTGGTTTCCCTGCATGGGACCAGAGCCGAGCTCCAGGAGGGGAGGGAGCCACTAAGCTGTATTTCCTGTCTGTTCTCTCCTCTTTGCAGGTGCCCCGCAAAGGTCATTTGCCCCATAACTTATAAAACTTCATACTGGATGGTGCAAACAACCTTTGTACTCCTTAGCTTCAAAAATTCTCATCAAGTGAAAACATTGATCCAGTTCAGGAAGCACAGAGGGTCCCAATGAGGATCAACCCAAACAGACCAACACCAAGGCACATTATTATTAAAATTGCGAATTTCAAAGACAAAGAGAGAAAATCCTAAAAGCATCAAGAGAGAAAAGACAAATAACATACAAAGGGGCTCCAATAAGGCTATCAAATGATTATTCAACAGAAACAATTCAAGCCAGAAGGGAATGGCAAAAAGTATTTCAGGTCATGGTAAACAAAGGCCTGCAACCAAGAATACTCTACCCAGCAAGGCTCTCATTCAAGATAGAAGGAGAAATAAGG
>PVIW01012683.1:0-30870 GCA_004026585.1 Noctilio leporinus
TTAAAAAATGGGCAAAGGACCTGAACAGACAACTCACTGAGGAAGATATACAAAGGGCCCAGAGGCATATGAAAGAATGCTCAACATCACTAGTCATCAGAGAGATGCAAATTAAAACTGCATTAAGATACCACCTCACACCTGTCAGAATGGCAATCATCAGCAAATCAACAAACAACAAGTGTTGGCGAGGATGTGGTGCAAAAGGAACCCTCATACACTGTTGGTGGGAATGCAGGCTGGTGCAGCCACTATGGAAAACAGTATGGGGTTTCCTTAAAAAACTAAAAATGGAACTGCCTTTTGATCCAGCAATTCCACTACTTGGACTATATCCAAAAAATCCTGAAACACCAATTCATAAGAACCTATGCACACCTATGTTCATAGCGGCACTATTTACAATAGCCAGGTGCTGGAAACAGCCTAAGTGCCCATTGGTGGATGATTAGATCAAAAAACTTTGGTACATTTACACAATGGAATTCTATATGGCAGAAAGAAAGAAGGAACTTGTACCCTTTGCAACAACATGGATGGAACTGGAGAATATTATACTTAGTGAAATAAGCCAGTCAGTGAAGGACAGGTATCATATGATCTCACCCATTACAGGACAATAATGAGCAAAACTAACAACAAGCAAAACAGAACCAAGTATATGAATACAAGGAATAGGCCTTCAGTGGTCAGGGGGAAAGGGGTTGGGAGGAGGGGGGAGGCAGAGGGAAAGAAGGGGAGCAGCTTAGACAAGAACCTAGTATAAAGGAACCATGGACATGGACAACAGGTGGGATTGACTTTGGGGGGAATGGGTGGGTGGAGAGGGGGACAGAGGGGAGCAAAAAGGGGATGGATGTAATACAACAACAATAAAATTTAAAAAAGGAAAAAAAGAAAAAAAAAAAAGAAAAGTTTCTGTTTGGCTAAAGAAAATATCAGCAAAATTCAAAATGGGCAAAGGACCTGAACAGACAACTCACTGAGGACGATATACAAAGGGCCTAGAGGCATATGAAAGAATGCTCAACATCACTAGTCATCAGAGAGATGCAAATTAAAACTGCATTAAGATACCACCTCACACCTGTCAGAATGGCAATCATCAGCAAATCAACAAACAACAAGTGTTGGCGAGGATGCGGGACAAAGGGAACCCTCATACACTGTTGGTGGGAATGTAGGCTGGTGCAGCCACTGTGGAAAAGAGTATGGGGTTTCCTTGAAAAACTGAAAATGGAACTGCCTTTTGATCCAGCAATTCCACTACTTGGACTATACCCAAAGAATCCTGAAACACCAAGTCTTAAGAACCTATGTACACCTATGTTCATAGCGGCACTATTTACAATAGCCAAGTCCTGGAAACAGCCTAAGTGCCCATCAGTGGATGATTAGATCAAGAAACTTTGGTACATTGACACAATGGAATACTATATAGCAGAAAGAAAGAAGGAACTCATACCCTTGACAACAACATGGATGGAACTGGAGAGTATTATGCTTAGTGAAATAAGCCAGTCAGTGAAGGACAAATACCATATGATCTCACCCATTACAGGACAATAATGAACAAAACTAACAACAAGCAAAACAGAACCAAATATATGAATACAGTGAATTTGCCTTCAGTGGTCAGAGGGAAGGGGGTTGGGGGGAGTGGGGAGGAAGAGGCAAGGAAGGGGAGCAGTTTAGACAAGAACCATGGACATGGACAACAGGTGGGATTGACTTTGGGGGGAATGGGTGGGTGGGGAGGGGGACAGAGGGGAGCAAAAAGGGGATAGATGTAATACAACAACAATAAAATTTTTTTAAAAAGACAAAGCACCAAAAAAATAAGAAATAGAAGCATATACTGAAATTTCCTTTTTCACTATTAAATTATCACACCCACCTACCTCCACCCCTTGCCAAAAAGTAAAGTAAAACCTTCCTGTAGGTATTGATGCCAGGGAAGCAAGTCCCTAGTTGGGACACAACCCAGATCCAACCAGAGGGTTCTTGGCCTCTCTCAGGAAAGAATTCAAATGCAAGCCAGGATAGAGTTTAAACTGGAAATTTATTGGGCAGAGAGGATAAGCAAGAGTGGCAGACTCTCCAGACAAGAGTAGGAAGAGAGACTCCAACCACCTCTAGAGGTTGAGCTTATATCTGTTCGTAGTTTGTATGGAAAATTGCTGGTATGTGAAAATAGGGTGGAAAATTTGTTGGGATTAACTTTAATTTAAACAAGATATAATTTGTGGCCTTGTGTTTTCCATTTATAGTATGGGTAAACAGTAAGATCCGGATGAGTAGCTATTAAACAGTCTTTGAAGCAATTTTCTTTGTTTTGCAGGCTTCTGTTGGTCGGCTTGCATCTGCAGTCAACTGAGTTCCATGTCAGGCAGCAGGTAGCAAGCCTCTGACTTAACTTTGTTTGACTTTAATTAATTTTATGTATTGCTCATGCCCCTCTTCTGTATTAATATTGCTTCTGGAATGTAATGTAGCAAAATGTATTAAGAGCCTTCAAAAACAAAAAAGAGCCCTGGCTGGTGGCACAGTGGATAAGGCACTGGCCTGCGAACCCAAAGGTTGCTGGTTCAATTCCCAGCCAGGGCACATAACCAGGTTGCAAGCCAGGCCTCCAGCCAGGTCTGTAGCTGGAGGAAGGTGAAAGGCAGCCATACATTGATTTCTCTCCCTTTCTACCTCTTTCCCTACCCATCTCTGAAAATAATAAATAAAATCTTTTAAAAATTAAAAAAAAAACCAACAACAAAAAAGAACCTTCATATTTTCATAATCTCTGGAATTGCTCTTCTCAAAATACATATTAAAATAATCCAAAATGGAAATAAAGCCTATTGTGTTTTGGCTTAGAGAAATGTTTGTTATACCAATATATAAAAAACAAAAATGTTAAAGTTCTAATAATAGGAAATCCATTCAATCATCACAGTCACTAGCAATTTGAAAATATGCACAGGAGAGACTAGAAATTAGAAACCATAGACATTGTTGTATAACATTTCCTGATTCTGCTTCTGATTCCAGTGGTGTGGGCTTTCCTCACACCAAGCAATTCTCCAACACTAGCTGAGTAACTTACAATGGAACTCAGCTCTGACATTACCTACCTGGAGATTGTGTCAGACCCCACAGGGCTCAGTCCTACAAGACTACTACACCCCCTTGAAATGTCACCTGTTCTTTTAATCATCCATCTATAGAGTGGGGTTTTCCATGAATACCTCATTGGGTTCAATTAATTTCCTAGAGTGGCTGGCAAAACTCAGCAAACAAGTTTACTTACCAGAGTACCAGGTTATTATAAATGATATGACTCAGGAATAGCCAGATGGAAGAGGTGCACAGGGCCAGGCATGTTGGAAGGGGTGGGAAATTCCCCTGCCCTCTCCCTGTGGGTGCACCACTCTCCCAGAACCTCCATGCTTTCACCAACCCAGAAGCTCTCCAAACCCTGTCCTTTGGGGAGTTTATGGAAACTTCATTACACAGGCAAGATTGGTTAAATCATTGATCATTGGTGATTGAGTCAATCTCCAAATCCTTTCCCCTTCCGTAAGATAAAGAGGAAGGACTGAACGTTCCAACCCTCGAGTCATTTGGTTGGTTCCATGGCAACCAACCCTCCTCCTTAGGATCTAAAATTACCTCATTAACATAAATTCTGTGGTGGTTGGCAGGGGTTTGTTATGAATATTCTCATCCCAGGATATCACAAGGGTTTTAAGAAGCTCTGTGCCAGGAACAGTGGACAAAAACCAAATATATTTCTTACTATAAACCCAATATCACACTTCCCAAGACAGACTCAAAGGAATCACCTGGCTTTTCTCTCTCTCCCTTCCAGCCTTCCTCTGCACCCTCTAAGTGAAAGATTTAGCCAGGGGCTATTTGAGAACAAGGGTTGGGTGGAAATAGGGCAAGGAAGGTGTGCATGCTCTCTCATCTGCCTCTTGAACCATCCAGAAAATTAAAAGAACCCAGTTTTAGGATTATTGCTAAGTGTCACATTTAATACACACCCACAGACAGGAGGAGACTTGCTTTTCTCTGTGTGTCTTGGTGCTTGAATTCCATTGCACTGATACCAAGAACTAAATAAGAGAATGTCTCTCCTCAAAAAGAGAGAACTCCCAATTTTCCTAGGTTGTGAACCATCTTCCTTTTTCTCAAGATAGTATTTTAAGTGGGTTAATATTAAATGTTTGAGGATTAAGTTCACAAAAATAAAAAATCTGAGTATTTTCTGTAAGAGTGTGATAAGGCAATTTTTTAAAAGATTTAATTTAATTATTTTTAGAAAGAGAGGAAGGGAGAGAAGCAGAGAGGGAGAGAGACATCAATGTATGGTTGCATTTCACCTGCCTCCAGCCACAGACCTGACTGGATACCTGGTTTGCGACCTGGCTTGCAACCTGGTTATGTGCCCTGGCTGGGGAATCGAACCTGTGACCTTTGGGTTCACAGGCTGGCGCCTTATCCACTGTGCTACCAGCCAAGGCTTACAAGGTAATTTTTTAGATCAAAAAATATATAGACCACTGGAACAGAAGTAAAGGTTTCCAAAGAGGACGCACAACCCCAAAATGTACCATTTTGGCAAAAGCCATTATTTTGAGCTGGATGCAAATAGCAATCAACAATGCAGAAACCCTCCCAGAGCTCCTGCCCTCTGACTAAAAGCAGGGACTTCTGAGAAATAACAATTGCTGTAAAGCCCTTCTCCCAGGGAAGTTTTATGACCATAAAGAAGAAGAAAATTTGGTTGTCAATATGGACCTGCACTAATGGTCCTTATCTTTTATTACCTTCCATCAAATATTTGCCGTCCCATAGCTTGCCAACCTTAAAAGCCTAAAAACCTTTCTTGTCACTTCTCTACAAATGTATTCTTTGTTAAAATGCCATATAAGCTCAACTTTTAACCACCACCCCCTTGAGTAATTCACCACCGAGGTTTCTCCCAAATGATGTGTGCTGCATGCATTAATAAACTGTTTTTCCCTGTTAAAGTGTGTCTCAATCACATGGGACACTGAACATTGAACCTGAGATAGATAGAGAAAAATGTTTTTTCCTCTCCTACAGTCTTCATTACAGAACATTGCAATCCCAGAATACCTTGTGTATCTGTGTTTTGTTGTAGCTTGGGTCACCCTAATTTAAGTTCTGTTCTCACAAAGCAGGGTGTACAAAAAGAGGTAGGGGGGAAAAAAGACTGTCAGGTATGTGTATAGGGAAATGACTGAAGAAATATTTAGATGTGTTTAGATAAAGAAAAACTGACTGGAAATTTTATATCTGGCACATGGGAAAGGAATTGAAAGTAATTTTTATTGCTCTTAGACAGAAATAGTATTATTGAACCAGGTGAGATTTGGTCACAGCATAATACAAAATTGGTGGAGAAGGGAAAGGTATTTATTAATAGGTTGCCCAATTTGGAGGATCTGGAGACTCCCAGCTTCAAGTTAATCTCTTTCAAAAAACACAGAAAGAAGCCAGCCACCCCTCAGAACCAGAGTCAGTGTCCAGCCCAGGCTGTTTACCTGAACAAGTCTTCAGCTCCGAGGCTTCAGGCATTTCTCTTTCTCTTTCTCTCTCCCCACCCTCCTCTCTCTCCCTCCCCACCTCTATCTCCCTCCCCACATTTGTGAGGCCAGCCTTTCCATTGTCTTGCAGCAGCTTTTTTCCTCTCCCAGAGGGAGGGTACACTGCCAGGTTACTGCAGCTGGTTGTGTAAGGGGCTCCATCCTTGGGGCCCCAGTGTCTAAGGCTGCTCACTGCCCTGGGGCCAGTGAACATTCCAGGCCTGCAAGTTCCTCTGCTGATCTCAGAGTAAGAGAATGGAAGCCATCCAGGGCTTGTGCCATGTGTCATGGAACTGCAGCATCCCATGGGCCTGCTGCTGGCAGGCAAGGTGCACGCCCAGCATGAAGGGGTTGGCCTCTGCAAGCTGGCTCCTGACTGAGTGAGCAAGGGAAACACAAAAAAGAACCAAGGCTCTGCCCCTTCCATTTAAATCTTTCGCTCAAATCCTGCATGCCAATCTAGGCTAACATCCACCACATGTGCCAACCTGCAAAGCATCTCGGCTCCTCCTCTTGCCATCAAGCTAAGTAGGTTGGAGGACTTCTAGTTACATGCAAGAGCATAGCATCTCTGCCAGGAGAAGGGTGTCACATGCCAGCTTGTTTACCCTACCCAGGGTATGAAGCCATGGGCCAGCTATAGCTTTAGTCAGCCACCTTGGATTTTCCTGCAACTCTTCCTTCACTTCAGAGAGTTTAGCCTTTCACTGCTGCCTCAGGGATCTCTCCCCTCTGCCCAGCAATTTGGCCAGATTTCCCGTTACAATAGAACCAAAAAACACAACTTACTGAAACAGAGGACCTCACAATTTTTATTTGATTTGTGATTACAGGTTTAGAAATCATTTACCACCCCCCCCCCTCTCTCTAAACCTCTCATAGACCTAGCCTCTTGCTTTAATAATGATTAACCCTTGAGGCAGCAGAAGACAATAGCCTGGACCTGACTAAGGGTTATATGGTCCATACCTCTGGAAGGCTAAAGATTACATCTTGACCTGTTATGTTTCAGATCATGAGTCCTAAGATAGAATAAACCCCTAACTACAATAACTGTGAAGAAACCTTATTTTCTTTAAGCTGGGTTTTATTTTGATTTTTTCCTTTGACTCAAACTGGCCTCCACCAGTACCCTGACTCACCAAACTCCCTCTCCCTTGCTTAATCTTTAAGACCTCAGTACATTGAGTCTTTTGGCTCTCTGTGCAGCACCATGGCAGTGGGCAAGAACAAGTGCCTTACAAAGGGCGGCAAAAAGGGAGCAAAGAAGAAAGTGGTTGATCCATTTTCTAAGAAAGATTGGTATGATGTGAAAGCAACAGCGATGTTCAATAAAAGAAATATTGGAAAAACACTAGTCACGAGAACTCAAGGAACCAAAATCGCATCTGATGTTCTGAAAGGCCGTGTGTTTGAAGTGAGCATAGGTGATCTGCAGAATTATGAAGTTGCATTCAGAAAATTCAAGCTAATTACTGAGGATGTTCAGGGCAAAAACTGCCTGACTAATATTCATGGCATGGATCTTACCCGTGACAAAATGTGCTCCATGGTCAAAAAGTGGCAGACCATGATTGAAGCTCATATTGATGTCAAGACTACCGATGGGTATTTGCTTCATCTGTTCTATGTTGGTTTTACTAAGAAACACAACAATCAGATTCAGAAGACCTCTTACACTCAGCACCAGCAGGTCTGCCAAATCCGGAAGAAGATGATGGAAATCATGACCAGAGAAGTGCAGACAAATGACTTGAAAGAAGTGGTCAATAAATTGATTCCAGATAGCATTGGAAAAGACATAGAAAAAGCTTGCCAATCTATTTATTCACTTCATGATGTCTTTGTTAGGAAAGTCAAAATGCTGAAGAAGCCCAAATTTGAATTGGGAAAACTCATGGAGCTTCATAGTGAAGGTAGCAGTTCTGGAAAAGCTACTGGGGATGAGACTGGTGCTAAAGTTGAACAAGCTGATGGATATGAGCCCCCAGTCCAGGAATCTGTTTAAAATTCAGACATTTAATGGTGACAATAAAAAAGGCCTATTTGTTGTGGGGGGTAGGGGGAAGGCCTCAGTACATTGAGGTTCTGGTCAGCATCCAGCAGTCTAGGAACAAGGTCGTGGATCCATTGACTACAAAGAAAGAATTTTCAATCAAATTAAAGATAATATTTTGGCCTCAGTTGTGTTTTCATTCCAGACCCAAAAAAGCACAACGATCCCATCAAACAAATCCTTGCAAAATCCTGGCTGACATCAGGATCAGGTGCAATTATTAATTACCCCCACACTAGCACTAACCAATTAGTAGAGATAATAACCCTAACTCATTTAGTCATCATGCTCAATAGTTTTTTTCCCTATGTAATTCATCCCCTGGAAACCATTGAGAGCCAGGTCTTTGAGCATTAGATCACCTGTGACTCTAAGCATGGCATCGTCTCCTTATAATAAATCCTTCCTTTCTTGGCTTCAAACTCCTGTTCATGTTTTATTGGCCTTTGATGTACGCAGGAAAATGAACTTCTTTAGTCTAGTAACACCAACTTTCTGTAAAATCATGTAGAGGAATGTCAGAGCTGACCTTGGAGCTGTCCTTAAGACCTGAAGAAATGATTTATTACACATACTTCACCTCCAACCAATCAACTCCTAATTTGACCTAAACCCATGATGTCTTGTGATTTTGCCCTATACAATCTGTAACTCACACAACATCAGGAAGTCAGGTCTTTTAGAATACTAGCTCCCTATCTCTGGATTGGCCAATTTAATGTTAAACTTTTTCCTTTCTACACTGCAAACTCTTGCTCATGCATTTCTTTTGTTTGTTTGTTTCATGTTTTATTTTATTTTTCACTTTTTATATTTATTTTTTTAATTTAATTTTATTATTGTTTTATTACATCCATTGCTTGTGCTTTTCTTTTGGCCTGTGTACACTGATAGATAGACTCACATACTGAAATTTAGTATCACTACTAGGAAGTCAACTTGAAATCATTATGGTTGGGATATTATGATTTATAATAAAAATACAGATTTGGTCTTTGTCCCAAATATAGCTTAAAACTCTTGGAATTTTATGTGATAAGAGCCATAAGGGTGTCTTTTGTTATGTGAATAAGATAATTCTGTAAAGCCCCTAAGGATGAGGCTGGTCACCAAGGGAACCAACCAGTGACTAGAGGATTGGAAATTTTGAGTCCACCCTCTTTCCTCAGAGCAGTGGAGAAGTGCTGGAGGTTGAATCTATCAAGCTGGGCAGTGATATGATCAGTTGCACCTGTATGATGAAGCTGCCACTAGCAAACACCTTTGAATGGGGTTTGGAGAGCTTTGGGCTTGGTGGATACATGAATATTCAGGGAGAGTGGTGGGCTGAGAGAGCATGGAAGCACCTTGTCTTTTTCCCATACCTGTCCCTGTGAATTTCTTCCATCTGAATCTTCCTAGGTTATATTCTTTATAATAAACTGGTGATCTAGCAACATCTTTTTTTTTAGTTCTGTGAGCTGCTCTGGCAAATTAGTCAAATCTATAGAGGGTGTCATGGAAACCTCTAGTTAGTTTACAGCTAGTTGGACAGAAACATGGGAGACAAACTCAACCTACCATTGGTGTCTGAAGTAGAAACAGGGTAATGTGACTAAGCCCTTTACAATTTCCAGGTAGAAAGTGTCAGAATTGGGTTAATTGCTTGGTGGTGAGGGAAGAAAATAAATAAAAGCATCAGAATTGGTGTCAGAATTGAATTAGCATTCCTCCAAATTTCCCATGTACAAATGAAGATAAAAATGGGGTCATAGAGTGTTAAAGCTGAGATGAGTTTCAGGATGGCTTAGTTCAGCCTGTGTTTTACCTAAGAGAAAGCTAAGTCACACACTCAATGTGATGTTTCCATACACTGAAAGACCATCCTAAATAAAGACTCATATGAAAATAAGAAAGAGTCTTAGTTTAGGGTAGCCTTTCTGCTTCATGAATAATTGTCTCACTTTGGGACTGAAAAGGAAAAAAAATCAGGATAGGAATATAGATGATTAAACCAATAAATAGAAAAGTACTGAAAACATGGTTAAAAAAAAAAAGTTGTAGTTATAGTATTATCTGTGGGAATAATTTTCCAGAATTTTCTAGGTTTTCAGAATAATACACTTGAAAATTTATTTTTAAACCTGTGCTCATTTCTGATACATGTATTTAAAGCTATATGAGACCCTGGCTGGTGGCAGAGTAGATAAGGCACCAGCCTGCAAATCCAAAGGTCTCTGGTTCAATGTCCCAGCCAGGGCACATAACCAGGTTGCAAGCCAGGTCTCCAGCCAGGTCCGTAGCTGGAGGCACGTGAAAGTCAACCATACACTGATGTCTCTTTCCCTCTCTGCTTCTCTCCTTTCCCCACTCTCTAAAAATAATAAAATAAAATATTTTAAAAAGAAAAATAAGAAAGCTGTATGAACTCAGGTATAGCTATGATCAATCATGTATATTTTGTAGGTAGTATATTTTTAATTAGGTTCTCAATATTTTTAATTCCTCATATGATTTATTTTAACCCAAATATTATATTTTCTAATTACATATCATTTACATTCTAAATACTTGGATTCTATAGCTAAGTTTGATTAATAATTTGCAACTTTACTACTACATATGCACAATGTAATGGTTGTATTGAATAATTTAATGAGTCCTGCTCTAGGACTGAATGGACGGATTGAATGGGTTCTTATAAATGTCCTCCATCTGTTCTCTGCTTGTTGGTTATAGGTCCAAAGCCTTAATATTATTTGCTGTGTTATTCAGTTCTTCAGTATCTCCTTAGTTTGTCCTTGATTTCTCAATGTCTGTGCAACAGATGTTGAAATCTGCAACAATGCTGACTTACCCATTTCCATGTGTGCTGCAATCAGCTGGTGTATTTTGAGGTGTTATAAAGTATGTGTATACCTAAGATGATCACATTGACTCAACCTAGCGTTCACTGTACCAGAATGTAATATCCTCTTTTTTCTTATGATTATTCCTACCTTAAATTCTACTTTGTTAGATGTTAAGATATAAAGATGGTAAAAATTAAGATACCAGAAATATCAAGAAATGAGTTATATTGAAATTACTATCTGTCAAAAATATGTGAAACCCAAATAAGCCATACTTAAAAGAAAATCTGTTTCTTTAAACTCATATGTTGGGATTAAAAGAGAGGAAAAAAAGAGGAATTAACCATTTCCTATGAGTTGAATTGCATCCAACACAAAGGTAAATTTAAGTATTGAAGTCCTGCCCCCTAGAATCTGCCTATATGACCTTAATTGGATAGACAGTCTTTGCAGACATAAGAAAGTTAAGATGAGGGTGGGTCCTAATCCAATAACTTGTTTCCTTACTTAAAAAAGGAAATTTTGGATGCAAATACAGGGAGAGGCCATGTGAAGGTGAAGGCAGAGATGAGACATGTGTCCACAGAAGCTATGGCCAGCTGGCCAGCTGATAGCACAGTCAGACATTAGTTAAAGTAGGTAGGGACAACTGAGGGGCACTCCCAGCACTAGACCAGACCATGGCAGCTCATAGTTCCAGCGCTGGGGGTAAAATAAAGCTACATTGTTTGACTGTGAAAGCCAGTGGGGGTTGGGGAGGAGGAAGAAACTGCCAGTCTCTCAGCAGAGTTTGTTTCTTTAGAGGGCCCCCATGGTCCTAGAATGCACACAGGCCCACCCATTCTGGGAATCATAGCCAGGGCAACAGCTAGAGAAGCACCAGTCCCATATGGGAAACAGGAAAAGGTGCAAGTGCTAAGCAAGCAGCATTGTTCCCTCTCAGATTCCTCCCTCACATATAGCACCACAGCTTGGTGAAACAGGTCACCTCACACTGATGAATACCTAAGGCTCCACCCCTTACAATGTATAAGGTAGGACAACTCTATCTTAGATACAGAGGCAAACACAGGTGCCTGTCAAGTTGAGAAGACAGAGAAGTATTGCCCAAAAGAGGGAATAGATCAAGGCTCCAGCAGGAGAGCTTAGCAATGAGGAGATAGCCAATCTAACAGACACAGAGTTCAAAATACTGGTGATAAAAATGCTCACAGACTTGGCAGATATGCTTGAATACAACAATTGCAGAAGGGAAGAAGTGAAGATTAGGCTAAATGAAACAAAGGAAAATCCACACAAAACCAATGAGGAAGGAAAGGAAACCAGGGTTTAAATAAAAGTTTTGTAATGTAAGGAAGAAATAAGCAGTCAACCAGTACAAAATGAAGAAACAACAATTGAAAAAATGAGGAGAAGTTTAGGAACCTCTAGGATGACTTTTAAAATGCTAACATCCAAATCATAGGTGTGCCAGAAGGAGAATAAGGGACAGCAAGAAACTGAAAACTTTTTGAAAAAGTAATGAAGGGAAATTTCCCAAATTTGGTGAAGGAAAGAGACATACAAGTCCTGGAAGCACAGAAAGTCCCAAACAAGCTACACCCAAAGAGGGTCATGCCAAAACACATCATAATTAAAATGTCAAAGGCTAAAGATAAAGAGAGTACCTTAAAAGCAGCAAGAGAAAAAAGAGAGTTACCTAAAAAAGGGTGCCTCTAAGACTATAAGCTGACTTCTCAAAAGAAACTTTGCAGGCAAGAAGGCACTGACAAGAAATATTCAAAATAATGAAAAGTGAGGACCTATAACCGAGATTATGCTATCCAGCAAAGCTACCATTTAGAATATGAAGAACAGATAAAGTGCTTCCCAGAGAAGGTAAGCTAAAGGAGTTCATCTCATCATACCAACTTATATGAAATGTTAAAGGGACTTATTTAAGAAAAAGAGGATCAAAACTATGAACTAAATGGCAACAAACTCATAACTATCAATAACAGAACCTAAAAAAATAAAAACAAACTAAACAAACAACCAGAATAGGATCAGATTCATAAGTATGGAGATCACTTAGAGGGTTATCAATTGGGAGGAAGAAGAGGGAGAAATGGATAAATTGTGCAGGGATTAAGAAGCATAATTGGTAAGTACAAAATAAACAATAATATAGGAAATATAGGAAATAAAGGATAATATAGGAAAGGCTAAAGCCAAAGAACTTACATGCATGACCCATGGACATAAACTAAGGGGAATGGGATTGCTGGAGACAAGAGAGGTATGGGGTGGAAGGTAGCAAAGGGAAAAGAAATTGGGACAACTGTAGTAGAATAATCAATAAAATATACTTTAAAAAACTGATACCATACTGCACCTTAATTAGACCAACAGAAAAATAGAAGCTGACGAATGCTAAAACCAGTAAAACTGTATAAATGAAGAAGTTCTGGACCCCTGGCAGAGAGAAGGTGGACTGAGATGATGTTTAGAAAAACTCACTCTTCCTCCTGTGTGTCTCCTTTATGCTCCCATGTGTACATATAAATATATATAAATAAAATATAGACAAATTCGTCTAATAAAATCTTCTTAGGTTTGCTGTAACACTACAGACTGGGCATCGTAAACAAGCCTGAGGTCAGGGACCCAGCATGGGTATGAGGGTGCTCTTCCAGCCTCCAGAGGGCTACCTTCTCACTGTGTGTTCTCAGAGGGAGGGGATCATGAGCACACAAAGGCCAGGTACTGGGCACAGCCAGAGAGCCATCAAGGGCCTACACCAGGGCTGGGCTGAGAATCGCCTCACGCTCTGCTATGGCTATCTTGGACAGGGTGCCCACATTCCCATGTTGCTGGAAAATTCGGTATTTAATATTGCTGTCATTTGACATAGGCCAAGTATGGCTTCCCCAAACCAGTAAACTCAGGTGTCTGGGACGAACACCTTTGCTAGTGAAGCCACCCCAAAATATCCCACATTGATATGTTGATTATTTTGAGCTAAAGGCCTTGAAAAACAACAAATGTTTTCTCTGAGCTCCCCTCCCCCTTATCTGCAAAATTAACCGAACTGCCATCAGTCCCCTTCTGGGAATTTCATCAAGTCTAGGAGAGGAGACGAGAGGTTGGCATCATACCCAGACAGAGTTTGTCACAAACTGTCACAAATCTTATCTAATCTCCTAAGGGCCCAGTCATCCTTCTTAAGACCTAAGAGGTCTAGGTCCTCACTTCCCTTTTCCCATTAAGACATATATGTGCAAAGTCTAATTGTTTTGGGGTTATTCACCCTTTTTCCCCTGTGATTCTCTCATGCATATAATGTTAAAATTGAATAAATGTGTATACATTCTGTCCTGTCAGTCTGCCTGCTATAGGTTGATTCCATGAACCCAAACATCAAGCCAGGGGGTGGAGGGAAAGTGTGGAGGAGAATGTCTTTCCTCTGCAACATTACAAAGGGTTAACAACTCAACATCTAACCATCACTAAACCTCTCTTGAGAAAGAACAACCTACTCAGGACTGAAGGCAGCTTGCAGTGAAAGAATCTGTGCCAACCAGAGCTACAGGCAAAAGGAAAGATTTTTGCTTTGACTGTATCTCCTGTTCAAGACTCTTCAAAGCTCTTCAAAGCTCTTCAAAGGGATTGAATTAACTTTCCAGAAGCAAGTTTTTGTCTACTTTTAAAAACTTTGAAAAACTAAATTTGCCATTGTGAAATTGAGTGCAGTATTACCTGTAGTATTGTCATATTTCCACTGTGGTAGAAATTTTTAAGATTTCTGACTGCTTTTTCCCCCGGAAACTTAAACACAAGGGAATGCATTTAAATTGATATTTTTTCCTTTACCTATTATATCACAAGTGTTACTTTCTCTCCTAAAAGAACTTCAATATCCAAAGTGTAAAAAATTATCTAGGCTAGCTCAGAGCTTGGCACCAGCTACCCTGACTTCCAGGATCATCACTGGAGCCATGTTTCCCTCAGATCTTTGCTACTCATCTACAAAATAGAATTAACAATAATGCATACCTGAAAGGGCTGTTATGAGCACTAAATTGAATTAAATATTTATTGAGTGCTTACTGTCAACCAATGATCAGTAGTTACTGCCAATTCAACACCAACAGGAATCACCAAATTGGGGTGTAGTGAAGGAAACTTTATTCAGTGCAAAACAACTATAAGGCAGCCCTAAAACTACGCTGTTCTTTGCCTAGGAAGCTGTGGTCTTCTGCCTGACAGTCTGTTTTTGCTGCACTGGTCACCTCCACTTTGGCAAGACAGCTTCAGTGTTTCAGGTCTGCCAGGGAGATTCACTTGCCAGTCTCCAGCGAAAAAGGAAAATGCACCTCTGGAAGCCAGGCAAGAGCTGGCTTATATGGTCCCTGACTGGTCTGATGACTCCAAATCCTCACAGTTTGATTGGTCCAAAAAGCCCTGACCTGATTGATCAGAATAGAGCCACTCTGGTTGGTTGTAACTGCACAGTTCCAATTAGATGGATAAAGCCTCAGTCTTATTGTTTGAAATGGGATTCCAGGAACTCCTTAATAAGAGATGGTTCAGATGGTAGAGACACCATGAAGATAGGCAGGTTTAGATAGGTCAATGTGCCCAAGTTTTTTTTTAATCAACAGTTTAAACACTATTAATTTTTCAAACTTCTCCCAAGACAGATCAAAAAGAGCAGTAACAATCTAGATCTTTCCAGGAAGTGAAGGTAGAGCCCTGGCATTCCTCCTGACAGCCCTGTGTTAGTCCCTAGAAGTATCTGCTGCTGCTGCTCCATCAGCAACTTGCCTGTCAACCAAGACAATGGGAAGAACCAGGACCATGAAGTCAGTTGTCCCAGTCCACAAAGATACCCTGGAGAACCTGTACATTTTTTGAGCCACAAAGAGGGAGAAATCAAAAGTGGCTCCAGCTACGGACCAGATCCTCCCTGAAAACATCTCCATCAGACCCCAGAGTCTCTCTGTGAGGGTTTCATCTGTCTCCTCATCCTTGTCCTCTTCCAGCTTCTCCTCAGTCCTCCCAGCATCACCTTTTGGGTGCAATTTGTCCGGGGACAGGGGAGCCCCAGAGCCTGTGGCAGAGACCATGGCTGTTCAGCTCCATATATATTTTTTTTTAACTTTATTGTTGTTGTATTACATCCATCCCCTTTTTGCTCCCCTCTGTCCCCCTCCCCACCCACCCATTCCCCCCAAAGCAGCTCCATATTTTTTAAATAAATAGGTAAAATGGTTAATGCTAAGGCTGTCCAGAGCAGCTTAGGGCACCTACAATCTCCAGCTTCCCAACTGACCTCAGAAAATGAACTGGTATGTAGAGGGGCTAGTGTTGGTAATTTGAAAGCATGGTGCTAACTGCTCTGAGCTCAGTGAACCATTTGGTGTGTTGAGAACACCCATTAAGTTCCCTGGACCGTTTAGATAAAGACATGTATGGTTAAAATTGCCAGGCAAATAAATGATCTGTAGCCCAGAGCTTCTCAAACTCTGATGTGCATATGAATCTGTTTAAATGAAGATTCCAAATATATATCTGTATCTATAGCTACACACACGTGCACACACACACACACGCAAATTCTGACTTAAAACATTAGGGGTGGGGCCCAAGAGTCTGCATTTCTAATGTGTATCTCCCCAGGCTACACTAAAATGAGAGGTGAATTTATTACACCTTATGTTTCTATTTTGGAAGTCAGTATAATGGGAACTTAACCTTATGTGTATAGGAATTAATTTAAGAAGGAAGGCAACTCAGGAACCAATGACTTCTGTTTAAAACAAGGCAACAGGCCCAAAGTGGAGCCACTTATGTTAAATCTCATGTCAACAAACTGAGACTTAACTTGATTTGACTTTCAGTGTTCTCAGAAATAGCATCTTAAAACAGAAATTGCCTGATCAGCACAACTTAGGTCATCTGCATGAGAAATCCAAGCTATCCCCTAAAGAAGAGCAACTTTGCAATACCAAATCCACTTTGCCTTGTATGACTTCCCTGCTCCTCCTCACAACTGTCTACAAAAGGCTTTTATTTTGTACAGCTCCTCATAGCTCCTTTCTATCTGCTAGATTGGCTGCTGCCCCATTCAAATGGATTTTTGTGCAGATAAACTCTTAAAACTTTTTAATGTGCCTCAGTTTATCTTTTACCAGTTCATAATCCTGAGTTCTGATGAGTAATTAGAGACCATTAATAGTATCTAACCCTTGGAGATATTAGAAGACTGGATGAGATTGCACGTATCAAGTACTTAGCATATGACCATCATATCAAAGGGGTTTGTTTAGTGGACATTAACAATAAGAAAGATGTATTTCCTTTGAAACCCATTTAAGTCCTCTCTGCAGTTAAAAGTCTGCCTGTTTGCTACACTTCCAATGTAAGCACATTAACATATTTTCAGTACTATGATCTCAGATATCTAAAACACCATTTGAATTTAGTCTTGAGCTCTGAATTTGTGTCTTTGGCCTTTGAGGAACTCGAGGTGGGGATGGGGGAATAATGGAAAAGAAATGATTTAGGAAGTTGGAAGCAAATGCCTTTCTCATCCCCTGTGTTGGACAAGCATCAACATCCCCTTCCTCAGAAGAAATTCACCCCTCCTCCCTCACCTCCCACCACCCCATATGTGCCTCCTAGCTGAAGAAGATGTATGCTCTGGTTAAAACTGGTTGTTTCTTATTTTATTTTACTTATTTATTTATTTTGCTATACCCATGCAAGATGAATAACAAAGGTTTGAACCTGACTCCATGCATGCTGCAGATGTGCCTTCAGATTGGTGTACTATTATCCAATAGAGAAGAAGAATGAGTATCTGCTGTTAAAATTCCTCACCATCCCAGCAGTGCACAGCTGGCTAGCTGTCCAGTCAGATTGTAAGTATTTGGAGCCTTCATTTGAATATAGAGATAATGGTGCTGGCCATGGCGAATTACCTGGTCCCACTCCCACTGCTGCTCTATGGTCTTTCTGCCTCTCCTCCTTGTGATGCCAGCGCCTTCTTAGCTGGACTCAGACACACAAGGACCTCAAGAAAGTTGTCCCCAAGGTGCAGAAGAAGAAAGACTGTAAGAAGCATAAGTGTAGCCCTGAGGAAAGCTACTTCATCTACGTGTACAGAAGCTGGTTCATCCAGCCACCAGCATCTCATCTCATCCAAGGCCATGGGCATCATAAACTTTTTTATTGATGACATTTTCAAGAGCCTCACCAGTGAGTTTCTGCCTGGCTCATTACAATAAGTGTTAGATCATCATGTCGTCAGAGGTGCAGCCAGGAGGTGCAGACAGCCTTCCCTGCTCCTGCTGCTTTCAGGGGAGCTGGCCAAGCACACAGTGTTTGAGGGCACCAAGTCCATCATCAAGAACACCAGCTCTGCCCTGGCTGGTGGCACAGTGGACAAGATGCCAGCCTGTGAACCCAAAGGTCGCTGGTTCGATTTTCCAACCAAGGCACATAATGAAGTTGCAAACCAGGTCTCCAGCTAGGTCTGTAGCTGGGGGTAGGTGAAAAAAGGCAACCATACATTGATGTTTCTCTCCCCCTCTGCCTCTCTCTCTTCCCCTCTCTCTAAAAATAAAAATAATAAAATCTTAAAAAAAAAAAAAAAAAAAAAAGAACACCAGCTCTAAGTAACAGGCGGTTTTAGCCATTGTCAAACCCAAAGGCTCTTTCCAGAACTACCTCTGTGCTCAAAAAGTAGCATGCTATCTAGTCGGTGAGATGCTGTTTGTTTGGGGTCTTGGTGTAGCTGCATTGGGTGCTGGGGTCTCAAATCCTGAGACAGATAGAGCAAAAATTATTTGCTTAGTAGCACAGTCCTGCAAAGGCTCAGTGGGCAGTCCTTGGCCCAGGTAGCAACCCTGGTGGTAGCCTAAGTATGTTATTGGGGAAATCCTGGTTCTTCTCCCCTATACCATAAAGAATTATAGATCAGTGAACCTATTAGCATGCATGCAAAATTTATTATTGAATGGGAGAGCAAAAGAAGGATGGCCAAAGGCCAGGATGGCAAGCTCACCCTAGGGCGGCCAGAGGCCCAGTGACGAGAGGGCCAAGGGCACCCAGAGTGTGTCTAGAGGTTCGTTCCATGGTCAGAGGCTGGAAGGCCAGGAACCCTGTCTGTGGCAAAAAGGTCAAGAGATCCAAAAGTCCTTTGTTCTGAGGACATGTGTGTGTGTGTGTGTGTGTGTAGAGAGGGAGAGAGAGAGAGAGAGAGAGAGAGAGAAAGAGAGAGAGATACATAGATATAGATAGATATATAGATTGATAGTTGGTGGGGTGGGATGAAGAAGTTAGATTTGAATTGGTCGATGAAGGTGGTGCCAATATTTTCAGGGGGACATGACTACCTAAACATAGGCATGTATGAGGGTCTATTAGACTAAATCCTTATCTTGCTCCAGACTATTTGTTGATTATGCATGAATGATAGGAGGCAGGCAGTTAATCGAAATTATTTTTATGGGCTTTTTCTTTGGGTACTGTATACCCTCTTCTGCCTTTCTGGCTTTGGGATGAAAGCAAAATTTCAAAGACTTTCTTTCCCAGGTAGTGAAAAGGATACATAGAATTTTAAGGACTGTCCTCTTCCCGTGTTAGCATGATGTTTTCTTATGATATTGGAACACCTGGCAATATTATCAGACCAGGCTAAGGGCTGCTGAGTTAGTGGATGAGACATGTCTTCCTCTGCTTCCAGGCTCCTCTATTAACTTCTTTGCTAGATTGTAATGGTGAGGGTCCTTCCTTTGTTTCCCTTCTGCTGCTCATTCCGCCATTACATGTGGACCAGTCTGGGTTCCTTCAGTCCTCTCCTACAAGCACTACCTCCTCCAGGAAAACCTCATGTTCCCTCGCCCCTTGCTCCTTTGAGGGTCAGGCCAGGGTGCTCTGGTTGTGACACTTAGTGAGGCTCTGGAGGTTGTCATGTAGCCCCAGCAGTGAATTATGCTTGGGTCCATCCTTCCTGTTGTGACTAGGCAGAGAGCACCAAAAATATTTTAACATTGAGTTTAGGAAGCATCTTAAGAGCATCATGCATTCCTGTCTGAAAACTCAAAATAGTGGGTACACAGATACTGGTTTTCACCATCATACTCAGCTAAACTCCTTCATATTAGATTTTTATTGCCAAATGTGTATACTTTTTAACATAAGCCTGGTAAATGGTGACAGAGACATTAATAAAACAAATGTAGTAGCTTTTGAAAATGAAGTAATCGGCCCTGGCTGGTGACACAGTGGAGAAGGAGCCAGCCTGCGAACCCAAAGGTTGCTGGTTCAATTCCTAGTCAGGGCACTTAACCAGGTTGCAAGCCAGGTTTCCAGCCAGGTTCATAGCTGGAGGCAGGTGAAAGGCAACCACACATCAATGTTTCCCTCCCTCTCTTCCTCTCTCCCTTCCTCTCTCTCTAAAAATAATAAATAAAATTCTTTTTTAAAAAAAGAAAAATAATAAAGTAATCATAAGCAAAGTAAGTACAATGGGACTCATTTAGTAATTAAGGCATGCAGGCCTAACTGGAACCTAGGCTATCCTTGCTCTAAAAAATATCCCACAGTACTGATAACTCCCAACCCAGGAAGAACATCTGCCTCTGCCCCCAGGAACCCAAACTTCTAACAGTTAAATGCTTCTTGGGATATGTGGACAATAGCCATCCAACCTCTGCTTCCTGGGGACTCACACCATCTCCAGTCACCACTTTCAGCAACATTTAACCTCTCCTGTATTTGTAGTTTCTTCTTAAAAGGACAATCTTCCCCTGCTCCAAAATCTTTGGTTAACTCCATAATAATTAGCAAATTTGACTCAAAATTTTTAGCTGAGATAGGGAGAGGAGTCTCTTAAAATCATAAAATTTATTATAGGAAACCAGTGAAATCCTTCAATTTCTCCCAGGTCTTTTGGATCTGTTGTAAACATTGACCTCAGTTATTTCAGACCCAGAGAATGCTGCCTTTATGTTGCATCCTAATTCTTTTAGCCTGGTTTAACCTTCAACTTAGATCCTTCTCTGTTATAATAATATTATAGACATGTGCTCTGTATACAATTTATTTCAATTTTCTTGATTACAAAACCTCAGCAGCAGGGACTCTGTCACCTTGCCTCTTCCTTAAGGTTCTCATGGTGCTGAAAAGACCAAATCTGGCCCATTCCATGCCTGGGGCTGTCTGTGCAACATCCACTAGGCTCTTGGCAAATAAGAAGCCCCCCACCCCATTTTTTTTTTAATTCAAGTTAATTTTGTTGTCAGATGAGCCAAGAATGAGACATTTATCAATGTTTTTCATTATCCACAACAAAATTTATTTTTATAGAAATGTATTTGGGAATTTTATAAGGTGTTCATTCTGCTTCTTGATCTTATTTTTGGTACTAAGCTGTGTTGTTGCCTACTGTTAGCACAATCTACCATATTCTGCTGCAGGCAAGTTATATTTTACTAAAGCGAGGTTTTAGGCTCATTAAAATAGAGAATCATGTGGACCTGTGAGATTAGCTTTATGTGACTACAAGTGCTCGTTAAGATAATGACAGGCTTGGACCCATCTGCAGCCTTATTCATAGTAGAGGACTGGAGGCTGACATTTTGAATATGTAATTAGATATCTGAAAATTAAGAGTGTTACCATTTGATAATCAATCATTGTTTAACTTTTGGATTGTAACTAGGAAAACAAAGAATTAAGTAAAATGTCTATAGAAAAATTTCATTCCTGTGTATATTTTTGTTTTTAAAAAGTTTTTATTTATTTTTAGAGAGAGGAGAAGGGAGAAAGGAAGGAAGAGGAACATCAATGTGTGGTTGCCTCTGGCACACCCCCCAACTAGGGATCTGGCCTGAAGCCCAGCCATGTGCCGTGAATGAGAAACTTAACCAGTGACCCTTTGGTTTACAAGCTGGCATGAGGTCTACTGAGCCACACCAGGGCCATCTGTGTATTTTATGTAAATGTTGTTTCAGAGAATACATCCACAAGACAAAGTAAAAGCTGCTATATACTACAATTGTAACCATTACAACTCAATGTGAGCAAGGGCGCATGAATTACCTGGAGTGGAGCGGAAGGGAGGGGCCACCATTCATCTTGTTAAGAGGCAGATTTCACTAAAATTTTGGGTTTCATAATTTTCAAAATTTATTTATGCTTTTAAAATTTATTTATTTTATTCTCACCTGAGTACATGTTTATTGGTTTTAGAGAGCAGAAAAGGGATGGAGAAAAAGAGAGAGAGAAATCTCCTGAGACCATGTATTGGTTGCCTTCCCTATGCACCCTGAGCAGGGTCCAACCCCCAACCATTCAGTTTGCAGGGAAGGTGCTCAAACAACTGAGCCACACTGGTCAGGGCAAAACTTTTTGTGTTTCAAACACTGGGTTTTGGTCACCTACAAGCATTTTAAAATTTCAATTTACACAGGTTTTTTTTTTGTTTGTTTGTTCTTGTTCATTCATTTGTTTATGTTTGGTAGCAAAAGGTGGTAAAACAGTCAACCAAAAAATACATCTTATATTAGGATGAAATTGTTTTTTATTTATTTTTTAAAAGATTTATTACTATTACTATTATTATTATTATTTAGAGAGGAGAAGGAAGAGAGACAGAGAGAGAGAGAGAGAAACATCAATGTATGGTTGTCTTTCACCTGCCTCCAGCTAATAAGGACCTGGCTGGAGACCTGGCTTGCAACCTGGTTATGTGCCCTGGTTGGGAATCAAACCAGCGACCTTTGGGTTCGCAGTCTAGCACCTTATCCACTGTGCCACCAGCCAAGGCAGGATGAAGTTTTGAGACAGAAGTGGAATGCAAATGACTTCAGGGAGGAAAAATAGAATCATCTAAAATAGCTACTGACGAGGAACATGGTTGTGTTATTTTATAAATTATGGCACCAAATGGGTTTTCCACCAGGTACCTTTAAAAGATATGTGTGTGACCTTTTTTTAAAGTCATATGGTGGGATTTTCATCCTTAACTATTTCAATTGACCATAAAAAATATTGTAGATGCCAACTTTAAAACATGTGAAAAAATTTAAAATTCTTATAGAGTAGATCTACGCAAGAAAAACGAAGTGAGGGACTTCCAGCTGTTGTGGCGGAGAAGGGCTCTCGGTAACTTTTCTTTCCTAGTGCTGCTGCGCTGCAGAGTCCGCCTCCCGCCCCACCCCCAACCCCCTACCCCTGCCCATTTCGTTTGGAGACAAGATTTGCAAACGCACAATTATCTTTTATTGAACATCTATCTGTTCCTTGATGAGATGATACAACCTTTCAATACATTAATTCTCAAAATGTTCAAGGGAATGATTATGAACCCCTTTTTAAAAAGAAAAAACCAAAACAAGAAAAAGGAGGCGTTGTTCCTTCCACAAAGACTTCCTGACAAAGAGCTTTCTCAATTAGATAATTGTCCAAATAAATGCGGGAGTTCAACGGGGGACTTTTATTCTGCATCACCAATGCTTCACAGAAAGTAATGTGACCGAAGGGGAGGGAACTCATTTGTTCAGAGAAAAAGGGAATTCTTTCCTTTTAAATCATCCAGCTTCCCTCCTCCACACCTCCCACCCGTAAGGGTGGAAGTTACCTGCTGAAGGGTCGGCTTATTACAGCCGATCTTCCATTTCCCTTTCAGTTTCAAACATCTTGCCATTACAGGATCCTGCCAGCAAACGTTCGTGGCTCGAGGATAAAGATGACTGGTTTTGGCAGGGATGTACCGCCAGGTGCCGCAGCCCAAGCTGTGCTACAACACCTTAGACCTCGTCACTAAACGCGTCACATGGAGCACTTCCAGGCTCACCTACCAGGGACACAGGGTGGGGAAATTGGCAAACAGGAGGAGCTCTGGACCAAGTACCCGGGCTCAAACTCCAGGGATACACTGAAAGAACGTTCCAGCTCCATGCTCCTGCTTTGCCTGGCCCTACATTAATAGACCTGGGCGAAGGCAAGGGTGGACTCGGGGGTGCGCGGGGGACGGGGGGGGGGGGGAGGCGTCAATCGCCTTGCCAGGGTTTGCATCCTGACTTCTGGAAGCAGTTCCCCATCCTTGCATTCCATGCACGAGCGTGCGCGCGCACGGCTGAAGCGGGCCCCTCCAAATAACCAAGGAACGACTAGGGCGCAAAAAGATGCAGTGGGTTTATATAACACTTCACCAAGTTCAAAACGCTTTTCAAAGAGCAACCAACCTTCTGCCTCTCCCGGGAAATCATGGTCGATCGCTTATTACAATGAACCAGGCAGCACGCCTCACGTGCTCAAAGATATCGGAAAGAGTTTATAATGTCCATGGCTTTGGACGAGAAGCCGGTGTCGGGGTGTACCTGCTTCAACACGTTTTATCTATAAAAGGGAAAAGCACTCCTCACAGCCGTGCTTGCGTGCGCTTCTCGCAATCTTTCTTTTGCTCCCTGGGGACTGCTTTCCTGGAGGCGGGGACAGATTTCGAGGGATAGGGAATGATGTAGGTTCTCTACAAATAGTCTCTAGAAGTGGAGCAACTAGTTATACGTAGTGTATCCAAGTCAAGGATACAAGCTTCTACTTTCTGGTAGGGTCAAACCCTCCCTGACATAATCACTGGAAAATATACATGCAAATTAAGGGATGGTGGGTGACTACTTTTTCTGATTGGTTGTAAACATCACCCAATCGGACGGCACCAACTCACCTACCTCCGGACAATATATGAGGGCTTGCTAGGCCTGGCAGCACCTATTTTGGGTTTAGCTTCTAGATTCTGGTTTTTTATTCTTCTTCTTGGCTCGGGTTTTTGGAAATGTCCGGCCGTGGCAAGCAGGGGGGCAAGGCGCGCGCCAAAGCCAAGTCGCGCTCTTCGCGCGCTGGGCTGCAGTTTCCCGTAGGCCGCGTGCACCGGCTGCTTCCAAAGGGCAACTACTCCGAGCGAGCAGGTGCTGGAGCACCTGTGTACCTGGCAGCGGTTCTGGAGTACCTGACAGCCGAAATCCTGGAGTTGGCTGGCAACGCAGCCCGGGACAACAAGAAGGCGCGCATTATCCCGCGCCACCTGCAGCTGGCCATCCGCAATGACGAAGAGCTCAACAAGCTGCTGGACCGCGTGACCATCGCCCAGGGTGGCGTCCTCCCCAACATCCAGGCCGTGCTACTGCCCAAGAAGACTGAGAGCCACCACGGGGCCAAGAGCAAGTGAAGTCACTGAGGCTGGCAGGACGCCCTGGGGCTCCGGAAACACCAAAGGCTCTCGTCAGAGGTACACAGTTTCTACGAGGGAGCCTCACCTGGCCTAAGCCTGGCACGAATCGTGCTCTTTACTGCAGGGTCCGTTCGCCCTGTGTGTGTCCGCTATGATCGCGAATCTTTCCACCAAACCCCTCATGGGATTTAAGTCTTTCTCAGCCTGAAGGTACTTGTTCTAGTATTAGTGACTAGTTACTTCTGGCTTCATAGTGTCGCTTGGTCACATTTAGACTCCAAGTACAAACTGTTTCTTTATCCTAGGGAAAACTGGGTAGATTGACCTGGTATCAAAAGTTTGTTATCTTCAGAATTTCCATATCCTGTTCTGATAAATAAATTGGTTCACATTTAAAGTGTATGAGTGCTTGAGTGAGTTGAAATGGTGGTTTTTAGAAAATATCAAGTCCATTGGGATTGTGATGGAATTTATTGGGTTGGGAATTCTAAAGTCTGAGGGTTTATTTTATTACAGGTGTTTTCAGTATTTAACACATTATTTTTAAAGGAGATATAAACTTTTTAAGGGAACTTAATAGTAAATAATTAAAGGAAATTAAATTGTTCAAATTGGGTTGGTCAAACAATCAAAGAGCCTCTTGAATTGTTAGCTAAGATTATAAGAAAATAATTTGTACACTGAGTCTGATGAGAAAAAAAACTAGGTTGTGAATTTAGTGAGTTTAAAGTGAATATTGTTAGGACCAGATTATGTATCTATTTGGCTAGTTCAGAAGTTGGCTGGTCATGAGCTCTACATTCTGTTATAAAGCAGGGTTGGAGAGACACTTTTGAAAAGTCAGCTGAGAAATGGGAATGACCTTTAATGGCACCTACTTCATGGGAGATACAGGAATAAATGAGATAATCCATGATAATCCCCTGAAAAAATGCCTGGTGCAAAATAAGCACTCGTGTTAGTTGTTCCTATCATTATCCTCACTGTTGTCATTAATTTTTCTATTATAACAATGAATACAGTGGTAAAATAATTCAGAAATATATTTAATTTACTAATTCTAGCTCTACTCAAACCAGGGCTTCCTAGAATCATCTGGAGCTAGCCATCTACTAGACTTTACAAAATATTCCAGCATTAGAAAGGATGATAGGCAACTGCTCTATTAGCATAGATGAAACCAATGCTACCTCCCCCAGTGGAGGAAGAGAGCAGGACCCACAGTGCTGAGTGGGCCACATTCCAGTAAGGTGGGGGTGCAGCCCACATGTGAACAGTGGGGGCATTCAATGCTACAGTAAACTTGTGTTCAGACCCTTAGATGGTATCAAAAATAAGTTTTCTGGGGGCAAGGGCTTAAGTATTACAAGTACCACCATGGAGCTTCAGGTTTTTGATTTTTACTTTCTTTGCTTTCTGACAGCAGAAAGTTATTTCAGATCTATCACAGAATTTTGTTTTCATTTTGTGTGATAGTGATTTATAAGAAGAAAGAGACAGTTGGTCTTCATCTCCATTCCCAGCACAAAGCTGTTAAAACCCTTGGAATTTCTTAAGTGTTGAGAAAACAAACGTCTTTTTAATTTTAATATAGCGATTTTGAAAAACTCCTCAGGAGAACCAATCAGTGATTAGAGGGTTGGAACTTTCAGCCCCACCCCCTGACCTTTGGGGAAGGGAGAGAGGCTTCAGGTTGAATCAGTCACTACCAATGACCAATAATTTATTCAGTCATGCCTATGTAATAATGCCTCATGAACACCTCAAAGGAGGGGGTTCTGGGAAAGCTTCCCCAATTGAACAAGTGGAGATTCCAAGAGAATGATATTCTTAGAGAGAGGAAGCTACTCCATACCCTTTTACCATACCTAGTCTGTACATCCTTTCCTCTTGACAATTCCTATTACACGTTACATATTCTTTTATAATAAACTGTGTCAACCAATGGTTGTTAGCATTAATTCAACTCCTCCAATATCTCAATATGGGGCATGGTAAAAAGGAAACTTTGTTCAGTGCAAAACAGTTCAGCTATGATACAGTATGGCTGTGAAAACAGGGCCTATAAAGCAGCTCTATTGTGAAATAGTGCAACATTATAATGGTGCATCTCTAACTAGACAGCTCACTCTGTTCCTCAATGTTCTTTGCACTATGCTGGGCTGGCTTCATCCATCCTGTATGCTCAGGTGAGACATTTTTGGTGTTTGATCTAAACCAAGGAAAGACATTCTCCAGTGTCATTCTTGGAAAGTGCACTCTGGGAACCAAAAGGGAGGTAACTTAGAGGAACCCAAGTCCCCACCCCTGGTCCCTTATTGGTTTGTCCTCATATAACAAGGGTCCCCAAAAGTCTTCACAGTCCATGGTTTTGGGTATGGGGAAAGGGGATAGTTTCAGCTTTTAGGGTACTTTGCATATCTATGGCTGGTAGCTAGTTTCTTACTTATGTAAATAGTGGTGGCCACTGCCTGGTGTCAGGGAGATGGGAGGAACTTGGACCATAGAGTAAAGGTGGAGAGCTCGTGGGGCCTGCACAAGATTTCCTGTGAGTGGCCACAATTGGTCACCATACTCACTGCGTCACAGGCCACAGTTAGGATTTAAATGAAAGGTTGCAGCCATTGCATGCTGGGCCACACAGTTTAAGAGACTGCAGAGGGACCGTACCAGCCATGAGGTCTGGAGTATAGGAAGAGAGCCATGATATAACAGCTAGGCAGCTTTGTAGTGAAGCTGGTCCATGATGAGAAGGAAGAAGCAGCTATGCAGTTTGTAATCAGGATTCGGCCATGTGTCCTAGGCTAGTAAGAAAGCAAGCATGCTGCTGCTTTGATCTGATCGTACCAGCTCCAGCTGACTGGGAAGCCATCAAGGACTGTGCTTTGCAGATCAGCACTCTATCTGGACTCTTGGAACTCAGGACATGCAGAGAGGACTCTTTTAGGACTTGTGCCTTCCCAGGACTTTATTATGACCCAGTATAACATGCTTTCATGGACTATATCATATGGAGGCTGATGACATCATACTCCAGATACTGAAGGAGAGAGCTGATAGACAAGGGATGGGTAACTATTGGGTTTGGGATTGGCATATAGCCTTTTGAGGAGCAAGGGAAGTGTTGGATATCATGGGAGAACAGGGCTCTGAGCAGGAGTGCTCCCAGCACCCCCACCACTTGGTTGGAATATTGTAGATAAAGAGCTGTTTTTCTCAACACTAACTGTTGGGTCTTACACCAAGGCACCATTGAATGAGTCCCCCTTTGCTCAGCAACACTCCTACAAATGAGGAATCCAAGTCCTCACAGCTTGATGGGTTTAGAAAGCACTGTCCTAGCCTGACTAGCGTGGTATGGCTCAGTGGGTTGGGCATAGTCCCACAAATTGAAAGGTCACCAGTTCAATTCCAGGTCAGGGCACACCCTGACCTGGGTTTCTGGGTGCATATGAGAAAGGCAACCAGGAAACCAATGTTTCTCTCTCACATCAATGTTCCTCCCCCTCTCCCTCCCTTCCCCTCTCTCTAAAAATAAATAAATAAATAATCCTTTTTTAAATGGGTGGGGCAGAGCACTGTCTGTCCTGATTGATCAGAATAGAGTTGCTCTGCCTGGTTGGAGCTCCACAGCTCTAATTGTTCAGGGAAAGTCTCAAACATGTTGATTGAAATAAGACTCCAGGAACTCATGTATAAGGGCTACTCAGATGGCAGGAACTCAGTGCAGGCAGCAGTTCAGTGCAGAGGGAGGCAGATCAATGCAGGCTTCTTTCTGAGTGCATTTTGCATGAGAGGCTCCTGTATAAAAATGGTTGCTAGGCTTTGTTTTTTGTTGTTATTTATTTGTTTTAATTTGAGCTCACTTAGCCGCCAGAAGCCCTGCTTAGTAGGTGTCTTCTTTGTCAGGGTTCACACCAGTAATCTACTAAGTAAAATATTTCTCTGAGTTCTGTGAGCTAAACTGCAAATTAATCAAACTAGAGGAGGAGTGGGTGACACTTGGACTTTCAATTGGCATCTGAAATGGAGACAGTTTTGTAGGACTGTATTCTTTACCTGGGGGTCTGGTGCTATCTCTAGGTGGGTAGGGTCAGAATTGAATTAAATCTGAGGGGCACTTGTCCACTAGAATTGGAGAATTGCTTGGTGGTGTTAGAAAACACACATCAGATTTTGCGTTTTGCACTCAAGGCATGGATGCCTTTTTTTTTAAGGTAGATCCATTTTTTTAAAGATTTTATTTATTATTTTTAGAGAGTGGGAGAGGAAGAGAGGCAGAGAGGGAGAGAGACATCAACGTATGGTTGCCTTTCACCTGCCTCCAACCACAGAGATGGCTTGCAACCTGGTTATGTTGCCCTGGCTGGGAATCAAACCAGTGACCTTTGGGTTCACAGGTTGGTACCTTATCTACTGTGCCACCAGCCAGGGCTTTAGATCCATTTTTAAGCTTTTAAATATTTTACTCATTATTTTTAGAGGGAGGGGAAGGGAAGGAGGAAGAAAGGGAGAGAAACGTCATTGTCTGGTTGCCTTCTGAATGCCTCCAACTATGTATCTGGCTGGAGACCTGGTTTGCAACCCTATTATGTGCCCAGACTGGAAATAAAACCAGTGACCCTTGGGTTTGAAGGCCAGCATGCAACCCATTGAGCCATACCTGCCAAGGCCAAAGACTTTGTTTTGCTCTTGGTGAAAATTAGCATGACTGACACAACTGAAGAGCTGGAATCTCACATGATGATGGCCTCGGGAGGGGGCAAATGCCACTTCTGTTTTGTCCATTATATGGAGAGCCAAGATTCTGCCATTCCTGTTCCTCCCATTTACTGTCCTCTTTCTAATAAGGATGTGGGTAGTCTGTCCCATGGAGACAGAGTGACCACAGTATCACCGTAATCACTGGCAGCACTCTGCAACTCCCAGGCCTCTGGTTGACATGGTGGAAACAGAAAAACTCTTTCTAAAAGCACATACTTCACTCCACCTAGTCATCCTGGCAACTGTTCCTCGTGTGAAAACATTAGTGTTACCTCATGAAAACCACTGCATAGTTGTCCTGCCAACTACAGGCTTTACTCCAACACAAGGCAACACTGAGTCAAAGTGTGGTTCTCTGGAGCCACCACTAACGATAAAAGCATACATTTCCTCTACAAAAGTATGTGATCTTTCTCTTTGGCAGAGCCAGCTGAGTTGGTGCATATTTTGTTCCATCTGAATCATCCCAAGACCAGTTTAAGAAAGGTCACTAAGGGAACCAAGTGTATGGGAAAACATAATTGTCAATGATACCTCAGACAAGGGTTTGATCTCCAAAATATGTAAAGAATTAATGCAACTCAACACCAGGGAGACAAAATGGGCAAAGGACCTGAACAGACAACTCACTGAGGAAGATATACAAAGGGCCCAAAGGCATATGAAAGAAGGCTCAACATCACTAGTCATCAGAGAGATGCAAATTAAAACTACAATAAGATACCACCTCACACCTGTCAGAATGGCAATCATCAGCAAATCAACAAACAACAAGTGTTGGCGAGGATGTGGGGCAAAGGGAACCCTGGTGGGAATGCAGGCTGGTGCAGCCACTATGGAAAACAGTATGGGGTTTCCTTAAAAAATTAAAAATGGAACTGCCTTTTGATCCAGCAATTCCACTACTTGGACTATACCCAAAGAATCCTGAAACACCAATTCATAAGAACCTATGTACACCTATGTTCATAGCAGCACTATTTACAATAGCCAAGTGTTGGAAACAGCCTAAGTGCCCATCAGTGGATGATTGGGTCAAAAAACTTTGGTATATTTACACAATGGAATTCTATACAGCAGAAAGAAAGAAGGAACTCGCACCCTTTGCAACAACATGGATGGAACTGGAGAGTATTATGCTTAGTGAAATAAGCCAGTCAGTGAAAGACAAATACCATATGATCTCACCCATTACGGGACAATAATGAACAAAACTAACAACAAGCAAAACAGAACCAAATATATGAATACAGTGAATAGGCCTTCAGTGGTCAGGGAGAAGGGGGGTGGGGGAGGGGGGAGGAAGAGGCAAGGAAGGGAAGCAGTTTAGACAAGAACCTAGTATAAAGGAAACATGGACATGAACAACAGGTGGGATTGACTTTGGGG
>PVIW01012684.1:0-30866 GCA_004026585.1 Noctilio leporinus
GTACCCTTTGCAACAACATGGATGGAACTGGAGAGTATTATGCTTAGTGAAAGAAGCCAGTCAGTGAAGGACAAATATCATATGATCTCACCCATTACGGGACAATAATGAGCAAAACTAACAACAAGCAAAACAGAACCAAGTATATGAATACAAGGAATAGGCCTTCAGTGGTCAGGGGGAAAGGGGTTGGGGGAAGAGGGGAGGGGAGAGGCAGAGGCACGAAAGGGGAGCAGCTTAGACAAGAACCTAGTATAAAGGAATCATGGACATGGACAACAGGGGGGATTGACTTTGAGAGGAGTGGGTGGGTGGGGAAGGGGACAGAGGGGAACAAAAAGGGGATGGATGTAATACAACAACAATAAAATTTAAAAAAAAATGAAGGATGATACCACCTATTGAAGAAAACATGGGGCAACTGGAACCCATATACACTTCAGGAAACAGTATAAAATAGATCCCACAAAATATTCAAGGTTATGAAAAGCAAGAACTTACAATCAAAACTAATCTACCCAGCAAAGTCATTGTTTAAAATAAAGGAGAAATAAAAAAGTTCCCAGCAAAAACAAAATAAAACAAAGAAACAAACAAAAAAAATTGAAAGGAATTTATTACCATCAAACCAGTACTGCAATAGTATTAAGGGTACTTCTTAAAGAAGAAGGAAAGCAAAAGAGCATAAATATGTATAATAATAAAATGTATAATAAAATGGCAATAAATACATACCTATCAATAATCACTTTAAATATAAATGGATTAAACACACCAATCAAAAGACATAGGGCAGCCAAATGGATAAGAAAACAATATCCATGTAAGCCAAGAGGCCTGCCTCAGAATGAAAGACACATGTAGACAGGAAGTAAAGGGATGAAGAAAAATATTTCAAGAAAGTGGAAATTTTTTTAAATGCTGAGGTAGCAATAGTTATATCAGATAAAATGCACTTCAAAATAAAATCTAAGTGTTCACTTCAGCAGCACATATACTCAAATTGGAATGATACAGAGATTAGCATGGCCCCTGTGCAAGGATGACATGCAAATTTGTGAAGTGTTCAATATTTTAAAAAATGAATACATAAAAAATAAAATTATTATAAGAGACAAAGATATTATATAATGATAAAAATATCAATCAAACAAGAGAATATATAACACTTATAAACATTTTTTCACCCGGTATTGGAGCACCTAAATATAAAAAATAAATATTCATATACATGGAGAGATTGACCATAGTACAGTCATAGTGGGAAACTGTAACACCCCATTGTTGGGGACTGCCTGGTCCAGGAGACTGTAGCCCAGGCACGCAAGGCCTAGAACATTGGGACTATAAGACCTGATCAGAAAACTAGGAATGCTGGAGGCAAGCATGATCTGGTATTAGCCAGGAGGTTCCTGTGGGAAATCTGGCCTAAAGGAATGCATTATATCCCCTAAAGCCTATCCTGATCTCAGTGTCTCTAGCTAATGCATACCAGATGTTTAAGCTCAAAGCACAGGATGAACTTATGCACCCTCTTTTATAGCTACTTGGCGTCTTCTTGCCCAGCTGGCCCTGGCCTGAGGGAGATCCCTGTGTTCCTTCAATGCTATCTCTAAACAATATCTATTTTCTGTAATCAGCATGTATGACTTTGATTGATGAACTTTGCATGCATACCATTAGGTAATCTGAAGTCAAAAAAAATCCTTTGGAAAAATATGCTGGGGGTACTTCTTTGCTAGAGAGATTTTCTGGCCTTTCTCTCCCCAGGCATTCATGCTCTGGTAGACTCATTTCATCCACAGCTGGGGGACTTCCTGGGATGGGGTCTCCTACACCCTATGACATCAGTGTATAGATCTTTCAGACAGAATATCAACAAGCAAACAGTAGCCTTACATGATACATTAGACCAGATGGATTTAGTTGATATCCTCAGAGAATTTTATCACAAAACAGAAGTACATACATTCTTTTCAAGTGCACATGAACTGTTTTTTAGAATAGACAACATGTTAGGCCACAAAATAAGTCTCAATAAATTATAAACATTGAAATTACATTAAGTATATTCTCTGATCACAATGGTATGAAACTAGAAATCAATGACAAAAAAGAACTGAAAACACAAACAACATGGAGGCTAAATAACATGTTACTAAACAATGAGGGATTAAAAAATAAGGTCAAGGAAAAAAACAAAAGATATCTTGAGACAAGTGAAAGTAAAAACACAAATTAAAATTTATGGAGCTGGCTAAACCAATCCTAAGAGGAAAATTCAAAGCACTGCAGACCTACTTCAAGAAACAATTAAAATCTCAAATTAACAATCTTACCTAACACCTAAAGGAACTGTAAAAGGAAGAGCAAAGAAATCTCAAGATGAGTAGAGGAAGAAAGTTATAAATATCAGAGCAGAAATAAATAAAACAGAATCTAAAAAACAATACAAAAGATGAATGAAATTAAGCTGGCTCTTTGAAAAGATAAACGAGATTGATAAACCTTTATCCAGGCTAATCAAGAAAAAAGAGAGAGAACCCAAATAAATATAATCAAATATAAAAGAGAAGTAAGAACTGACACCACAAAATTATAAGAAAATATTATGAACAGACACACTGCTAAGACAGTAAGTCAAAGCAGACCAATCCAAGAAGCAGAAACAAACAAGAGTCACCTAAAATGGGGAGACAAAGAAATAAACCCTCAGCAAATGGAAAGGAGGAATCCCCAGGAAGAGTGCAAAATGAAACAGAGGCAAGCACACTCTCAGACATGGAATTCAAAATAATGATGATAGAGAAGCTCAATGACCTCAGCAAGTTCAAAGAAAACTGCAAACAGCTCTAGGGAAACTATGAAGAACCCCAGGGAAACTACAAAGAACTCGAGGGAAGCTACAAGGAAGTTACTGAGAACTACATCAGCATTGAAAAAAACCATCAATAAGAGCCAGGAGGAAATGAAGAATACCATTTCTGAATTGAAGAACACAGTAGAAGGAAGCAAAAGCAGGCTAGAGAAAGCAGAGGATCTGATCAGTGAGCTGGAGGTCAATGTAGAAAAAAATTCCCAGGCAGTGCAACAAAATGGAAAAAGACTGAAAAAGAATGAAGAGGTTTTAAGAGAGCTGCAGGAAAACATGAAACGTAATAACATCCATATCATAGGGATACCAGAAGGAGAAGAGGAGGAGCAAGGGATAGAAAACCTCTTTGAAAAAGTAATGACAGAAAATTTCCCTAACTTGAGGAGAGAAAATATCATGCAAACTCAGGAAGCACAGAGGTTCCCAAGGAAGATGAACCCAAACAGGCCCATTCCAAGATACATCATCATGAAAATGGCAAATTTCAAAGACAAGGAGAGAACCCTAAAAGCAGCAAGAGAGAAACAGCTAATGACATACAAGGGGCCTCCCATAAGGTTATTAGCTGATCTCTCCACAGAAACACAACAAGCCAGAAGGGAATGGCAAAAAATATTTCAGGCAATGAAAAACAAAGGCCTGCAACCCAGAATACTCTACCGAGCAAGGCTGTTATTCAAAATGGAAGGTGAAATAAGGAGCTTCCCAGACAAAAGAAGTGTAAAAGAATACATCTCCACCAAACCAGCATTGCAAGAGATGCTAAAGTGTCTGCTTTAAGAAGATGAAGAAACAGAGAGACAGACAGAAACACTGGTACAAATGGATTAAATGCCCCAATCAAAAAACATAGGGCAGCTGAATGGATAAGAACCAACTTTAACTTATGAATGCTTTAAAGTGATCTTGTTATAAGTAGATCACTATTTATATTTATTTAGATTTACTGAATAAGATAATTTTGTATATTACTTGTATCTGCATTACTGTAGCTTAAATTTTCTTAGATTGGAATTATTTCACAATATGGGAAAATCAGGTTACTTTCAATCACTCAGAAAAATCAAATGCAATTAAGGAAGAAGAAAAACCTAAGAAAATGTGGATGTATATTACATAGAAGACATGCTATTTTTCTTAATCACTGTTACAAAATATGTGCTTATATGTAGGTGTGTAATATATAGATTTTGTTAGCAATTTATGTTTTAAGTAGCAACCAACTGGACATGGGTGTGTTGTGAAATTAATCAATCTTTAGGTTAGAAAAGATGCTGAGAATGAAGACCAATTTGGATGGAATTTGCAAACTACTAAACTATATGATTCATGTACATAGACAATATATATTCTCATATTAGCATTTGAATTAGATGAGATTCCTTTCAACTAAATTGTGGAAATATACATTTCCAGTTATGAAGGCCCCCAAACTGGGGATACTTGGGAAAAGGAATTAATGCTATAGTAAACTTAATGATTGAAATGTGAACATACCTAATCTCTACCTCAACAAACTTTTAAATAGTTCAGGGGTTAGTTTAGAACCATATAGGAAGTCAACCACAAGTTCAAAAAATAGTTAGAATACTATTCTACAAAATTATTTAAATCCTTGGGATTTTTATTTTTTACCTCACCTTAGCAGGCATAATAATCTCTACTCTGGGGACCAGCTGAGCACTGCAAGTGCCATTATTTCTGAAGGCTTCAACTTGTAAAACACATGTAGAGGAAAAACAGAAGGTATTGAAAGAAATAAGACCTGTGCACAGCCTAAATAAATAAATAAATCTACTATTTAAGATGAAAAACTGCAAAAAGAATAAGTTGTGGTTCTAGTAGCTTAAAATAAAGTTGAGTTGTATTATTGGAGTGGGGAGGATCTGACTCAAAAACCAAATTCATTTTTTACTATGGGTTTGGCACTGTCTCTAGGACAACTTTCACAAAAGTGAGTTCTGCAATATACCATTTCTGTGATATATTTCACAAAAATAGCATTCCAGAGTAAAATAAGTATTAAAGAAGAAAAAACTGCTTAATCTTGCTACAATATATCTAAAATACTATCATTTAATGTGTAATAATTATGTAAGCTATTGTCATATTTTAAAAATTTTATATTAACTCTTCAAAATCTAGTATATACTTTAAATATGTGTATATATGTGTAAATATGTGTAAAAATATGTATGGGTATAAATGCATTTTTGCATGTGTTTGGTAAATTGTCTGGATGCGAAAGGGAAGAGGAAAAAAAAGTACACATTGGTGGTTGCAGAATGGACAGGGCGGGTGTTATGAAGAACAAAGGAAATAGAGAAGCCAAAGAACTTATATGCATGACTCATGGACACGAAATAAGGAGGCATTGCTGGAGGGAATGGGGTACTGGGTGGAGGGGGGCAAAGGGGAGAAAACTGGGACAACTGTAATAGCAAAATATATAAAATATATTTTAAAATATTATGAACAACTATGTGCCAATGAATTGGACAATCTGGAGATAAATACCTTTTAATATAAATCTCCCAAGATATAATCAAGAAGAGACAGGAAATCTGAACAGACTGATTACAAGTAGCCAAGTAGAAGCAGAAAAAGAAAAAACCTTCTAGCAAACAAAAATCCCTGGACAGCTGGCTTTACAGGTGAATTTTACACAACAGTCTAAGAACTAACACTGACCATTCTCAAACTATTTCAAAAAATTCAAAGGAAGGGAATACTTCCAAGCTCATTTTACAAGACTAGCATTACCCTAATTCCAAAACTAGATAAAGATACTATAAAGAAAGACAATAATAGGACAATATCCCCAATGAACATAGATGCTAAAAATCTTTAACAAAATACTAACGAACCAAGTTCAGCAATGCATTAAAAAAAAAAAAAAAAAAGCAAACACCATGATCAAGTGGGATTTATTTCTGGTGTATAAGTTTGGTACAATATCCACTAATCGATTAATGTGATACACCATGTAAACAAAGTAAAGTGTAAAAATTATATGATCAAATCAATAGATGTAGTAAAAGCATTTGGCGGAATCTAAACACCACTTTGAATTTTAAAAACTCTCAAAAAGTGTAAATAAAGGAAACATATATCAACATAATGAAGACCATATATGACAAGCCCACAGCTCATTATACTCAATGAGGAAAAACTGGCAGTGCTTCCTTAATATCAAGAACAAGACAGGGACATTCACTTTCAACACCCTTATTCAACATAGCACTGGAAGTTTTAGTCACTTGCAAATGACATGATATTATATATAGAAAATCCTAAAGATTCCACCAAAAAACTACTAGAACTGATACATGAATTCAGTAAAGTTTCACAATACAAAATAAATATTCGGGAAGAGGACAGAGGGGAGCAAAAAGGGGATGGATGTAATACAACAACAATAAAATTAAATGTAAAAAATCAAAAACAAAATAAGTATTCATAAATCAGTTACATGTTATACACTGATAATAAACCATCAGAAAGAAAAAGTAAGAAAACATTGTCATTTACAGTTACATCAAAAATAAAATACCTAGAAATAAGTTTAACCAAGGAGATATAAGACCTGTACTAAAAAAAAATTATAAAACACTGAATAAAGAAATTGGAGAAGATACAAAGAAATGGAAGCATATACCATGCTCATGGATGGCAAAAATTGGCATAATTTAAATGGCCATATCTGCCCTGGCCAATGTGGCTCAGTTGGTTGATGTTATTCTATAAACCCAAAGGTCATGGTCATATGCCTGGGTTTCAGGTTCAACCTCTAGTCAGGATGAATATGAGAAGCAACGATCAATGTTTCTCTCCCACATCAATGCTCTCTCTCCCTCACTTCCTCTTTCACTAATAAAATATTAAATTAAATTAAATTAAAATTAAATAAACAAAACCAATAATCATGTCTGTGGGGAGGATTAAAAATGTCCATATTAACTATAGCAATTTGTAGATTCAATGCAATTTCTATCAAAGTTGGTGGTACTATGCTACCTGACATCAAACTATACTAAATGCCAACAAATCAAAATAGCATGGTACTGGCATAAAAACAGACACAGATTAATGGAATAGAATAGAGAGTCCAGGAATAAACCCAAACTATATAGAAAATTAATATATGACAACAAAGGCAAGAGCATGAAGTGATGTCAAGACCATCTATTCAATAAATGGTGTTGAGAAAATTGGACAGATACATGCAAAAAATATGAAACTAGACTGACCATCTTCTCACACCTTGTGCAAGAATAAACTCAAAATGTATTTAAAAACTTTAATGTAAGTCCTGGCTTATGTGGCTCAGTTGGTTGGAGTGTCATCCCATAACCAAAAGGTTGTGGTTTCAATTCCCAGTCAAGATACATACCTAGGCTGCAGTTTTGGTGCCTGGTCTAGCACATACTATCCCCAGTTTGGGAGTGTATGAGAGGTAACCAATCAATGTTTCTCACAGGAATATTTCTCTCTATCCCTTCTCCTCTCTTTCTCTAAAAGCAATGAAAAATGTCTTTGGGTAAGGGTTAAAAATGCAGACTTTAATGTAAAGCTCAAAACCATGAAAATACTAGATGAAAATATAGGCAGTAAAATTTCTGACATTTTTCATTTAATCTTTATTGTACATTTTTCCCATTACCATTTATCCCCCCTCCCCCTACTCTGACATTTTTCTTAGCAGTACTTTTCCTGACATATCTCCTCAGGCAAGGGAAACAAAAGAAAAAATAAGCAAATTGGACTACATCAAACTAAAAAGTTTTTGCACAGCAAAGGAAGCCATCAACCAAATGAAATGACACCATACTGAACAGAAGAAGATATTTGCCAATAATACCTTCAATATGGGGTTAATATCCAAATTTTATAAAGAATTCATCCAATTCAACCCCAAGGAAAAACAAACAATCCAATTTCAAAAATTGGGCAGAGGACCCGAGTAGCCACTTATCTGAAGAGGACATACAGATGGCCAATAGTCCTATGAAGAGATACTCAGCAATACTAATCACCAGATAAATTCAAATGAAAATCACAATAAGATATCATCTCACACCTGTCAGAATGGCTATCATCAATAAATCAAGAAATAAGTGTTGGAAGAATGTGGAGAAATGGAACCTTCATATGCTGTTTGGTGGGAAAGCAGATTGGTGCAGCCACTATGGAAAATAATATGGAGAGTCCTTAAAAAATTAAAAATTAAACTGCCTGATAATCCAGCAATTCCACTTCTGTGTATATATTCAAAACACTAATTTGAAAGCATATATGCACTCTTTATTCATTTGCAGCATTAGTTACAATTGGCAAAAAAAAGTGGAAGCAACCCAAGTGTCCATCACTAAATGAGTGGATAAAAAAGTGGTGGTACATATGTGTGATGAAACATTACCCATCCATAAAAAGAATGTAATACAACAATAATAAATTAATTTTTTTAAAAAAAGAACAAATACTTAGCATTTGTGACAGCATGGATGAAACTAGAGGGTATTATATTAAGAGAAATAAGTCAGTTAGAGAAAGAAAAATACCATATGATTTTACTTATATGTGGAATCTAAAGAGCAAAATAAACAAGCAAACAAAATAGAATCACTCATTGACACAGAGGTCAGACTGATAATTACCAGACAGAAGTGGGCTTGGGGTACTGGGTGAAAAAGATAAAAAGATTAAGAAGTACAAATTGGTAGTCACAAAATAGTCACAGGGACAGAAAGTACAGCATAGGGAATACAGACAATAATGTCATAACTATGTATGGTGCCAGATAGGTACTTGAAATGTCAGGGGAACCACTTTGCAAATACATGATTGTGTAATCACTATGCTGTATGCCTGAAATGGATACAAAATCATATTGAATTTAAACTGTAACTGAAAGATAAAAAATATAACAAAATGAGCTCCACTGCGTGATAGGTTTTGATACTTGCTTATTAAGCTAAAGGTAGTTACCACAGACCCAAACAAGATTCTTAGTTCTAAGCACTTACCCAGGAGAAATGAAAACCTATGGCCGCAGACAGACCTGGCCACAGCAGCTTTAGGTATGATTTTCTTAAATTGGACCAGCCCAAATAGCTAGCGACAGGTGAATGAACACCTAAACTATGATGTACCCATGGCCATGGAATCCCTCTTCGGCAACAAGTGCAGTGAAGCACCAACACAGGCACCCCAGGCCCAGATCTCAAAGCCGTTTTGCTGACTCAAAACCCAATATATACAGCCCTCAGGGGCGTGAGGTTCTGGAGCAGGCAAAGCTAGCCCAATAGTGGCCAGAGGTTGGGCTGTCTGAGCCGTTGTGGGGCAGAGCAGGGACCAAGGGGAGGCCAACTTAACAGGGCGATGGAGATGCTCTGCTAAGGTGCAGGCCAACATGCACCTAGCTCTACATGAACAATGGGTGAGTTTCCTAGTATCGAAATCAACATGGTTGACCAAAAATATCTTTGATGTGTCCATCCCCCTTATCTGAGGCTAAGTTGTGCCCCTAATACCCACTGACAGTCCTGCTTGACTGAATGGCTCGCTGTTTGCTTCCGGAATGGAATCTTCCATGTGAAAAAATTGCTTCTCTTGCCTCCTTTGGGCAACTACATAAAACCTACAGACTGTCCTCGGGCCAAGTGTGGCTCCTCTTAGGGCACTAAGAGAAGGCCTTCCTTCACCCTGGTCTGCCCACCACTACCTTTCCCTTTCAGTCTTCAGTCAATTTCTTCGCCAGGAAGCTTTCCCTGATTCCCAGACTGAATGGAGACTCCTGCGGGTTCTTTGGTGTCCCCCTGGTGTCACAGAACTGTTGTTTTGGCTTTCACTGTCCTGCGATGTCCTCTGGGGTGACCTCCATCTGAGGCTGGCGCAGCATCATAGGTGCTGCACACAGGGGATTTGTCACCAATCAGGGACTGTCCTGAAAGTCACTGGGGACTTCTGGTCAGTGCAGGACAGAAATTTGCACCCAATCTTCCCAGCAGCTGTACCTAGGCACATCAGGAAATGCAAGCCTGACAGGTGGGGTGGGCCTGGCTCAGGGTTCAGGGCTGATTCGTTAAAGGTTTTATAAAAACATGCTAAATAGACCGTGCAATTGCAAGAGTAAGTCCTTCCCTGGTGGAAATTACTCAGCCATTTGGTTTTTATTTTTGCAAATGTGGTTCGGCCCTTTTGAACACTCACTTGATATGCCTTCACTGCCAAAGTAACAGGAAGATATGCTTTGAATTCTCTGTAAAACCCCCGTGTAAACACCAGGCTTAGGGGTAATTGCAACAGAACACCAGCCCTGTTTGGGAGCCTTCACATAGCCTTCCCTCCCTGACTACTGCGGGTAAACACACACTGCCCTTGGGAGCCCCTTCTCGCCCCACAGCACCCATCCCCCAAAGCTTCCAGGGTCTAGGACATGCTGGTTGGGCCCCTATTCCAGACAGAGAGGCAGGGCTTCTGGCAGGGTTTTCCTTGGGAAAGGGAGCTCCCAGCTTCCTGGGGCTCCTGCCCTCTCTCCTGATTAGCTCTGACCACTGACTCTGCTCAAGTCTGAGCAGCTTCTGTCCCTCCTGGCTTCCCGATAGTGTCCAGCCTCCAGCCCTACTCATGCTGGTCCACCCAGCTGGACCTGCCTCTCCGACCACAATGGGCCAGCCTTTCCTGTTACCCGCCAGCTCACTAGCACACCTGTACCTTCTCTTGGGAGGCTTTTACCTGGGCCTTCCACTTGTATTCCTATTTGGTGCTCCTGCCACAATTCATAGCAGTCTTCTCAAAGCTCCCAGCAAGATGAGTTTCTCTGTCTTCACAACCTTCTGGGTCTTCAGAGGGGCAGACTGAACTGGATCTGGGTTGGAGTCTGTGCAAGCCTGGAAAACGCTGGCTTGGAGTAGGACATTTAAGTGAACATTTTAGCCCAAGGTGCCAGACATAATAGACAGGGCATCATGAAGATAGATTCTGAACTCATACAACTCAGCCCATTGAGGTCCAGGGAATGGGGCTGAAAATTCAGTAGCACCCCCAGAGGCTAGTTCTGCTACTGGGAGGTCCCTGGCTTAGAGGAGCAGAGGGAGCATCACCAGCAACCTCTGGACAGAGCCTCATCTCCAAGTCTAGGATAGTGACTAGCACAGGCACCCAAGTTGGTCTTCCAGAGCCTGTGCCACCCTGTCACAGACACCACACTTGGAACTGAGTGCAGCATCAATTTCCCAAGTAAAAGTAGGACTGGATACAGGATGGAGGTGGAGGAGCATGGACGAGTTGGTATCTACACAGGTAGGCGCAGGAACCACTGAGCCCCTGAGCATGGACAGCAGGGGCAATGTGCACTGGTTGAATGGCCTCCCCAGGAGCCAAGTGTTCATATTCTGTATACACTTTGAAGAGTTGGAAGCCAAGACTCGGAAGAGGGGTTTGCAACTCATGTCATGCACTCCTTTACTTCCTTCCTTCCTTCATCACTCACCAGCAGCTGCTGCTCCAGACCCAATACCGAGTGTCACTCTGACCCAGTGGTGAGTCCTTAGGACCCGCAGGTCAGTGGAGAGCCTAACAGGAAGGCATACGCAACCACCCAGGGTGCCAGGAGACAAGGCCTTGGCCAAACCTGGGAAGGGGCCAGCCAGGTGGGAGATGGGGGGACAATGTGCTCCTGGTGGGCCCAACACAAAAGCCTGGGTGTGACAGTGGTGCAGACCAGGGGTTATGAGGGGGCCTGCCAGGGACTCTGAACCTGGGCCCAGAGGCCTACAGAACCCAGCTTTCGGAGGGCTTGAAGGGCCCCTAGTCCAGCCTTCACCCAAGACTGGAAGTTTCTGTCTCCCCTTGTTCACATGCCTGTGATGTACCCTTCTTTCTCCTGGGCATCTCCTTCCAGCTTGCTGAGCACTCACCTCGAGGACAGGCCTCACACTGTGTCACTAAGGGTCTGGATTGGGCAGGTGGCAGGGGATGGTGGTGCAGAGATGGGTCCTGTGGGGCAGAAAAGTAGCTGCCAGCACTGAGCATCATGCAGCCGTGCTCATCCAGGTGATGGCTCCAGATAGTCACTCAACTTCCTTATTCCTCAGTCTCCTTTTGTACAAAGATGGGGGCTGTTCTAGAACTTGCAGACCTTTAGTGCTGTATTAACTGTAGTAATGCCTGTGAAACTTAACTCCTCTGTTGGACATGAATATTGCCACAACTGTGGTTCTAGAAATACCCTCTGTACTACTTAGCCAGGGCTCTGCCCTTTAGGTCATCCCTGGACAAGGCCTGAAAAGCCGGAGACACAGCTGGCTGCGAGCATTGCTCCAGGGGGCAACCATTCTGAGATGTGGGTGCTCACTCCCACTCTGCACTCAGAGACTGACCTGCTTGGAGCCCCTGGGTGATTAGAGTCCTTGACACATTAGTGTCCTAGGGTCCCTGCAGTCTGGGGTGACCTGCTTTCCTTCCTCGCTCCACAGCTCCCCTCCTCTTTTCTAAAGCACTGAACTTCTTGATAAACTTCATTCTGTCAGCAAATGCTTACTGAGCCATGGTGACCAAGCTGGATCTAACTCTGTTCCCTGGAGTGCCAGGCTGGGGCTTGAGAGACAAAAAACCAGTAAAGACATGTCAGGCTCGGGTAAGGAGATGTGAAGGTTCAGTGAGAAGGGGTCCTGTGACAAGAAGAATCAGGGAAGGCCAACCTGAGAAGCTGACTTTTCACTTGAGATGGATGGCTATCGTAGGAAGACCTGAGAGGAGTACAGACTTGGGCAAAGGCCCTCCTGGCAGCAGGTACAGCTGTGCAAAGGCCGTGATGTGGGACTGAGCTGGGAGGGTCTGGGGGCTTACAGGAGTGACTCAAGAGGAGAGGGAAAGAGTATGAGTGGAGAGGTCGCCTGCAGTTGTCAGGAAGGCTTTTCGGGTCTCGAGTAGGAAATGAAAGGGAGGAGTAAATGAAAGTCCCATAAGGGCATTTCAAACCCACTGTCCCTCTGTACCCACCCCCAGGCCATATTCAAGTTAATGCCAAGGGCAGCCCTAGTGGCAGTGCTTTCTTCTGCTCCTGCTCCCATTCTTTGCTCTGGGTCCCCCACCTTCTGCTCCAGCCCTGTCACGGAGCAGTGGGCCAGCGGTGTGGATCAAAAGGCCCCCAGGGCTCGACCTTGCCATCAGGGAAACATCACATTGCTCTGGAATGAGGTGATTTCGAGCAGCCGATGCAAGGAAATGGGTATTTATGTAACGGTGGGCATGGTTTTTATTTTCTCTAATTTTCAGATTACTTTCGATTAGGCCTCTTCGGAGTAGAAAAGGCTTGAAGTGAAATAGATCCTGCCTAAATCATTATAGCCCGCCCAGCCCCAGGCTGCCTCTGCAGACAATTACTCCAGACCCTGGGGTTAGGGGGCAAACTCCAGGCCGGGACACTTCCTCGGTGCTCACACAGGAGAGCCCCGGGCTCAGCTGAACGGCCTCTGTGCTGGGTGGACACACAGCAGCCATTGATTCCAATGTCCCCCTGGTCAGAGGGGCTTGGGGGAAGGGGAGAGAGAGAGAGAGTAATTCCCACCAACATCTGGACTCTATCTCTTCCCTCTGCCTCCCACTCGGGACAAAGGGGAGGGGGAGAGGGAAAAAAGAAAAAAAAATGCCCAGGCCAAATTCAAATGCTTTCATAAATTTTGCCCCAGAAATGTTTTGACGTGAGTATTTTTGTCAGTCTCCTGCGTTTGCCAAAAGAAACTCAACTCCACATGAAGCTCAAATACATTTTCTAGATGACTCTGGAGCCGATCTGCTGGGCCCCCCAGCACCTGTGAGGCACTGGGTTGGGAAAGGGGGAAGAAAGGGGAAAAAGAAAGCCAGTGTAGGGCTCTGGGGACCTGGTCCCTGCAGGCATGCCAGTGGAGCTCCAGTCTCTCTCTAGGGAAAGCCTGGTTTGGCGCCCTGCAGCTGGGGGTGCTCTTCCCAATGTCCACCTGAGGGACAGGTCCTTCCCAGGGTCGAACTGAGTCTGGGGTGCACAGATTGGGAATAGGACAGTGGACAGGAGAGGGAACCTGAGGGATGGGGTGAAATCATGTGCACATCTCGGGATGGAACCACACATGTGTTAATAGTTGGTTTCTTCTGCAGTGTTAAAAAGTTATTTTTGAATTTATTTTTTTCTTGATCTCTTCCCCCAACTTTCCTATAATTTATATAAATTACTAAAATGTCATTTTAAAAACATCTCTCTTCCTCAAAAAATTTAAAATAGAATTACCATATAATCTAATAATTCTGTCTCTGGCTATACACCCTTCTCCCCCAAAATTGCAAGCAGGTACTTGAAAAGATATTTGTACACCCATGTTCATAGCAACATTATTCACAATAGCTAAACCTAAACACAATCCAACTGTCCATCAATGCATGCATGGATAAACACAATATAGTACATTCATATAAATGGAGGCTTTACAAAGGAAATTCTGACACATGCTACAATGTGGATGAAGCTGCGAACACTATGCTAAATGAAATAAGCCAGTCACAAAAAGACAAATATCGCATGATTCTACTTTCATGAGGTCCATGGAATAGTGAAATTGAGAGACAGAGAGTAGGATGGTGGGTTGGGGGCTGGGGGAGTAACAATGGGGGGTTAGTTTAATGGATGCAATTTCAGTTTTGTGAAATGAAGAGAGCTCTGAAGATGGAGGGGGGTGATGTTTGCACAACAATGTGAATGTACTTAATGCCACTGAGTTATACACTTTAAAATGGTTACAATGATCAATTTTACATTTAGTATATTTTTACCACAACTTTAAAAAATCTAACAGGTACTTGCTCCCTTCTTGCCAAATCAATTGTCCTCTCTGGGACACTAGGCTATGTCCCAGATAGACCTGATTGGAATGTGGTCCACATTTCCTGTCCCTGTGGTTTTCTCATCTACAGAAAGAGACACTGCCTCTCTTTAGCATGAGGAAAATGTGTCCACCAACAGGTATCCAGGACATGATGGCCATTAGAGAAATTGACAGGGACAGCAAGGGGCCGAGCTAGGTAGATGCCCTTTCTGAACCAGTCTGGCTTTCGGAGGCAGGTTCTCCCTGTAGACACCCAGGCCATTGGGAACTTTCAAGAGGGGGTGAAAGAGTCTGAACCCCAGTTGGCAATCTGAGCGTGGAGGTGGGAGGGACATGGCCTCTAGTGGTGGACAAGCTAGCAAAGGCAAGCTCCAAACTCTTCCATGCCTCAGTTTCCCCATCTGTAAATGGGGCAATGATATCTGACTGCCAGCTTTAGAGGCTGCTAGGAGGACTGAATGAGAGTAGTTTCTGCAACACAGGAAGCTCCCCACACCTGGCCACTTTTTATTAGTACTTGTCGCGGTACCTGATACATACAAATGGGCAACAGTGAGGGCTAAAATCATTTTTATCTGGAAAATGGAGATCCCATGTCTTCATTTGTTTGCTTCTTCGAAAATAGTCTACCGAGTATGTGTCTTATGCGTAGGCCTGGACCTGGGTTGAAGCCAGACTTTCCTGTGGACTGCAGGTTGGGTGGAGGAACAGCGGCAACAAGACATCACAGACAGGAAAGTCAAAGGGCAGGAATGAGATGGTAGAAAGCGAACATACATACTTGAGTAGGGCTTGCTTGTTTCTGTCACATCTCACCTCCAGCACTTCTCATTATCTGGCTCTCAGTGCTAGGACACAACTCTGAAACCTACCACGTCCTACCCACAGAAAGGTTCTGTGTGGCCTGCACACTGATTAAAATGGTTTAACATCAGTTGCCAGCATTCATCAGGAGATAGGGTAGCTGGCTGTGTGGACGTCCTTCCCCCCCAAAGTCATGGTTAATTTACATCTAGGGCTGCACGTGGCTGTGTGGGCCTTGTGGACAGCTCTGGCCAATGAGATGAGCAGAGGTGCCATGTCCCTTCTGGCACTGAGCATTTGACTGGGAGGGCAAAGCATCGAGGCATCTGGGATTGCGCTGATCCTCCAGCTGGTGTTGAAACAGGCCAGCCCCCGTAAATCCTCCCTACGAGACACATACAACATAAATCACAGTAAATGACGCCATGATGAGAGGCCACTGCAGACTACATGGGACACAGAGTATCAACGAGTAAGAAGTAATCTTTGCTGTGTGCAGCCATTGTGACCTGGTGCTGCTCTTACTGCAGCAGAACCCAGACGATCCTGACTGCTAGAGACATTGCACATAGGATTCTGAATCTCTGGATTGTCTAGAAAAAATTAGGAGCTCTGGTCACAAGAGGTTCAAGCTCCCACATAGCCATCAGTGGATAGGCTGAGTGGCAGCTTCATGTGGGGGCAGGGCCTCTCCAGTTTGCCCCAGTGCATTCATTCTCTCATGTGACCACTCTGACTTTGGCATTTGCTGCCCATGGAGCCTCTCAGGGCCTCAGTCTCTAGTCTTCCCACTTCTGTGAACTCCTGCTTCAAGAGGCTCTGAGACTCAGCCACTGGTATATGAGATACTGCTACTCACGTTTGCATCCAATACTGGGCATCAAGCTTAGGAGTGGTAGGCATTCATAATGCATTTACTAACTAACAAACCCCTACATTCAGTTGGGTTAGTGGGTAGTAGCTGCCCCCACATGGGAGATGGCCCCACACCCAGGGCCATCTATTCCACTTCTCTCTGCCAGATTGGAAAGATTTCACTCTAAGGGCTTAGGAGAAGGTGGCAGGGACCTGGAGTAAGAAGCCAATGAAGCTCAGAGAGAGGAGGTAACCTGATCAAAGTCACACTCTAGTGAGGGGAGGATGTGGCTGGCCCAAAGCCCATGCCCGCATTTGCTCACAAGATTTTCTCAAGTGGGTTCTCAGAGGGAAATAAAGTTCCCCTGCTTCTCTACCTACATTATTCAAAGGTCATGAGGCTTCCTACAGTTTTCAAAGAATGGTAAGCCTTACTACTTTCAAGAAGAGAAATCACCTTTGTATACTGCCATTAAGTGGCTGCTTGTCCAGTTACAAGTTCCACACCTTCATGGGTGTTCACTCCACTTCAGGGATTTTTAAAAATTATACTTCCATCTTAACATTTCTGAAAAAAATAAATCAGACCAAGGGAACCCATCTTTTTCAGGGTATCCACCCCAAGCACACAGAAGAACTCAGGTCCAGCCACCAAAAATCTCCCCCAGATGAGTCATATAAGCTATACATCTAGCAACTCAACACTCATGTGGAACAGATATCAACCCCCTGGGATTCTGATCCTCCTTTTCTGGAAGAGGAAAACAAGGCCCAAAGAGATGGGATAACTGCACCAAGATATACAGTGACCCAGAGGCAAAGACTGGAGCTAAACCTTGTGCTTCTAAAGATATCATTTCTTCTGCCTCTGGCTTGATGAAGCCTCCTTTCTGTTCCTAGGAATTGGGGGGAAATATTCAATCAGCCCTAGATTCCGTTATAGACTCTTCTATGTATTATAATCATGACACCTGGGACAAATTCTGAGCCAGGGGTTCTTTGTTCATAACAAGGGGCATGTACAACCCATACATGATGTGGAAGAATTCGTTACAACTGGATGAGGCTAATGCCATGGCTAGTTACATCTACTAACTCAAACCCCAGGTTATTTCTAGAGCTACTTGACTTAGAAAGTAGATTCCAATTGTGAAATGCTAGGATTCCCATCTGGAAGTAGAACGAGCATTTCCCCTTCACCTGAAGGATTAAGGTTGCAAAAATTGGGGGAACTTTTCCCTCCTTCAACTTCCTTCTTTGGGGATTAATATCCATCTGTTTATTTTGGAAGAGAGCACACCCAGCCTAAGAGGAATATTTGTGTGGAGGCTGGATCAGGAAAGGCGAAAGTCAAATCAGGCCTGAGAACAGCCAGGCCAGTCAGGACACTGACCTTTCTTCCTTATTTCACTCTTCCCCAGCTTTCTTCTCCTCTCTCTCTCCCTCCATCCCTCTACCCCTTCTTTCATTCCTTCTTCCCTTCTTCCTCCTCTTCCATCCCTCTATTCTTTCTTTCCTTTTTCTCTCCTTTCTTTTTCTTTTTCTCTTCCCTTCCTTTCTATTTTTGATCACTTTTTATTGTGACAAGATACACATACCACAAATTTTATCAGCTTAATGATCTTAGGTGTACAGTTATTTAAGTGGTGGCATTAAGTATATTCATAATGTTATATGTGTAACTGTCACCACTACTATCTCAAAAATGATTTTTTCATCATCCCCTAAAGAAATTCCATAACCTTTAAATAATAACTCCCCATTTCCACCTCTACCAGCCCCTGGTAACCATCATTTTACTCTGTTTAAAATTTTCTGTTCTAGCAACTTCATATAAGTAAAATCTTACAATATGTACCCTTTTGTGCCTGACTTATTTCATTAATCATGTCTTCAAGTTTTGCCCATATTATAGCATGTGTCAGAAATTCACTTCTTTTCATGGATGAATGTTTGTAGTTATCACATTTTGTTTATCCATTCATATGTTGATGGATTGAAACACTTGGGTTGTTTCTCTCTTTTGGTTATTGTAGATAATGTTCCTATGAACACAAGTCTACAAGTGTCAGTCCTTTCTTTCAATTCTTTGGGGTATATGCTTAGGAGTGAGATTTCTGAGTCATTTGGTAGTTCTTTGTTTAACTTTTTCAGGAGCAATTATGTTTTTTATAGCAACAAGGCCATTTTACTCTCCCATCAGCAGTGTGTGCGGTTCTAATTTCTCCACATCCTCAATAACATTGTTATCATAAAAAAATAATAATGGCCATTCTAGTTGGTTTGAAGTGGTATCTAGTTGCAGTTTTGACTTGAATGTATTTAATGACCAATGATATTGAGCATTTTTCCATAAGCTTGTCAGCTATTTGAATATCTTTTTTAAAAAATATCTATTTACTCTTTTGTCCATATTTGAATTGAATTGTTTGATTTTCACTGTTGAGTGGTAGGAGTTCTTTTATCTATTCTGGTTATTAACTTGTAACCAAATATATGATTTGCAAACATTTTCTCCCATTCTGTGAGTTGTATTTTCACTATCTTAATTTTGTTCTCTGATGCACAAAAGTTTTAAATTCTGATAAATACAATTTATTCTTTTATTTTCTGTGCTTTTGGCATCATGTCCAAAAAAATTATTGCTAAGTCCAGTGTCATAAAATTTATCCCCTACATTTTCTCCTAAAAGTTTTATAGTTATAAACACCTATATTTAATTTTTGATCTATTTGAGTTCATCTTTGTATATAGGGTATAGTAAGAGTTTAACTTCATTCATTTGCATTTGGATATGCAGCTTCCCTAGTACAATTTGTTGAAAAAACTGTCTTTTCCCCATTGAATGTTGGAAATCATTTGGCCATATATACCAGGGTTTATTTCTATGGTCTGTATTTTACAGTGTGCATGCAATCAACTGGCAATAACTTTGCATCTCATTTCACATGCTTTGTATTAATTTTGAAAACCTATGCTTCTAAAGTTATGATTTAACATCATTGTTTTAGATATAAAGTATTAAATTCTGAGAGCAACTGCAACTGTCATGTTGAAGGAATACGACCTTAGAGCAACCATAATTTATGGATTGCTTGCAGGGCCAACTGCTAAGGAAAATTGCGGACCTCAATAACATCCCTTTAAATACAGTTTACAACGTGAAGGTATGATGCTGATCCTGATGTCGCCACACCAACAAGGAAAACACATAAGGTACGCAAGGATCGCACAAGTCCAGATACTGTACACAGAATCCAGGTGATCATCAATGAGGATCCAGGATGTTTACCTTGATGTTTTGAGAGAAGTAGTTGTACTGTGAATGAAGCAAGTCACAAATGGACATCATTTTATCTTCCAACGAGATGGTGCATCAGCACATAAAGCCAAAAAGGTGCAAGACTTTCTTAGTGTCTATGTTCCTGAAATCTGGAACAAATGGAACAAATATGGTCAAAGGAAATCTGGCCACCTTGTTCACCAGATGCAAATCCTTTAGACTATTAAGTATGCGGCATTTGTAAGAGAGAAGTTAACAAACAACCTTATTCCAATAAAGAGGCTGTTATAGCTAAGATTGAAAACATTATGATGTCTATGGATAAAGAAAGTTAAAGTGTGCTCAAGAAAATGAAGTTGAATCAAGTCTATTATTGCAGCGAATGGAAACAACTTAAAAAATAATGATTATGTTTATGTATTTACATATAAGAATAAATTTATTTCGAAATATAACATTTTTGTGGTATGTTGTTTATTTTACTAAAATTTTGCCAATCAATTGCGTGCACCCTGTATTCTATTGATCTATATGCCTATCTTTATGACAGATCATACTGTTTTGACTACCGTATTATTAGTACGTTTAAAAATTAGGAACTGTGGCTCTTTGAGCTTTGCTCTTCTTTTTCAAGATTATCTTGGCTGTTTAGACTTACTGGAAACTCCATATGAATTTTAGGGTGGGTTTTCTCATTTCTGAAAAAGATGCTGTACAGATTTTGTTAAAGATTGGCTTTAATTTGTAGATCTTTTTTGGTTGTATTGTCATCTCCACAATATTAGGTCTTCCAATCTAAGAATATGAGATGTCTTTACATTTATGTCTTCTTTAACTTCTTTCAGCAGGGTTTTATAGTTTTTTTTTTAAAGATTTTATTTATTATTTTTAGAGAGAGAGAGGAAGGGAGAGAGGCAGAGAGGGAGAGAGACATCAATGTCTGGTTGCCTTTTACCTGCCTCCAGCTACAGACCTGGCTGGAGACTTGGCTTACAACCTGGTTATGTGCCCTGGCTGGGAATAGAACCAGTGACCTTTGAGTTCACAGGCTGGTGCCTTATCCACTGTGCCACCAGCCAGGGTTATGTTTTATAGTTTTTAGTGCACAAATCTTTAGTATCCTTTGCTAAATTTATTTATTTATTTAATATATTTTATTTATTTTGCTATTACAGTTGTACCAATTTCCCCCCATTGTCTCCCTCCACCCAGTACCCCATTTCTTCCAGCAATGCCCCCCTTAGTTCATGTCCATGAGTCATGCATATAAGTTCCTTGGCTTCTCTATTTCCTTTGTTCTTCTTAACATCCCCCTGATTATTCTGTAACCACCAATGTGTACTTTTTCTTTTTTCCTTTCACATCCAGAAAATTCACCATTTAATTACTGCCTTCTGTCAACTTCTCAAGTCATATTAATACAAACTTTTCTTTCATTACTCCAGAATGTCTACATTAATTCATTTCTTTAAAGAATTACTCTTTTAAGTAATATGCAGTATTACCAAACACATGCAAAAATACCCATACATATTTTTACACATATTTAAAGTACATACTGGACTTTGAAAAGTTAATATAAAAAAATTTAAATATGCCAATAGCTTACATAAATATTACATGTTAAATGATAGTATTTTAGATATACTGTAGTGAGATTAAGCAGTTTTTTCTTCTTTAATACTTATTTTACTCTGGAATGCTATTTTTGTGAAATATATCACAGAAATGGTATATTGCAGAACTCACTTTTATGAAAGTTGTCCTAGAGACAGTGCCAAACCCATAGTAAAAAATTGAATTTGGTTTTTGAGCCAGATCCTCCCCACCCCAATAATACAACTCAACTTTATTTTAAGCTACTAGAACTACAACTTAGTCTTTTTTGCAGTTTTTCATCTTAAATAGTTGATTTATTTATTTATTTGTTTATTTAGGCTGTGCACAGGTCTTACTTCTTTCAATACCTTCTGTTTTTCCTCTACATGTGTTTTACAAGTTGAAGCCTTCAGAATTAATGGCACTTGCAGTGCTCAGCTGGTCCCCAGAGTAGAGATTATTATGCCTGCTAAGGTGAGGTAAAAAATAAAAATCCCTAGGACTTAAATAATTTTGTAGAATAGTATTCTAGCTATTTTTTGAACTTGTGGTTGACTTCTGTGTGGTCCTAAACTAACCACAGACCTATTTAAGAGTCTGTTGAGGTAGAGATTAGGTATGTTCACATTTCAATCATTAAGTTTACTACAGCATTAATTCCTTTTCCCAAGAATCCCCAGTTTGGGGGCCTTCATAACTGGAAATGTATATTTCCACAATTTAGTTGAAAGGAATCTCATCTAATTCAAATGCTACTATGAGAATATATATTGTCTATGTACATGAATCATATAGTTTAGTAGTTTGCAAATTCCATCCGAATTGGTCTTCATTCTCAGCAATTTTTCTAACCTAAAGATTGACTGATTTCACAACACACCCAGGTCCAGTCGGTTGCTATCTAAAACATAACTTGCAAACAAAATCTATATATTACACACCTATATATAAGCACATAATTTGTAACAGTGGTTAAGAAAGATAGCATGTCTTCTATGTAATATACATCCACATTTTCTTAGGTTTTTCTTCTTCCTTAACTGCATTCGATTTTTCTGAATGATTGAAAGTAACCTGATTTTCCCATATTGTGAAATGATTCCAATCTAAGAAAACTTAACCTACAGTAATGCAGATATAAGTAATATACAAAATTATACATTATTCAGTAAATCTAAATAAATATAAATAGTGATCTATTTATAACAAGATCACTTTAAAGCATTCATAAGTTAAAGTTGGTTCTTATCCATCCAGCTGCCCTATGTCTTTTGATTGGGGCATTTAATCCATTTACCTTTGTACCTATGTTTCTGTCTGTCTCTCTGATTTTTCATCTTCTTAAAGCAGACACTTTCCAATGCTGGTTTGGTGGAGATTTATTCTTTTAGACTTCTTTTGTCTGGTAAACTCCTTATTTCACCTTCCATTTTGAATGACAGCCTTGCTACGTAGAGTATTCTGGGATGCAGGCCTTTGTATTTCATTGCCTGAAATGTTTTTTGCCATTCCCTTCTGGCTTGTTGTGTTTCTGTGGAGAGATCAGCTGATAACCTTATGGGAGGCCCCTTGTATGTCATTAGCTGTTTCTCTCTTGCTGCTTTTAGGATTCTCTCCTTGTCTTTGAAATTTGCCATTTTCATGATGATGTGTCTTGGAGTGGGCCTGTTTGGGTTCATCTTCCTTGGGAACCTCTGTGCTTCCTGAGTTTGCATGATATTTTCTCTCCTCAAGTTAGGGAAATTTTCTGTCATTATTTTTTCAAAGAGGTTTTCTATCCCTTGCTCCTCCTCTTCTCCTTCTGGTATCCCTATGATATGGATGTTATTACGTTTCATGTTTTCTGCAGCTTTCTTAAAACTTCTTCATTCTTTTTCAGTCTTTTTTCATTTTGTTGCACTGCCTGGGTATTTTCTACATTGACCTCCAGCTCGCTGATCAGATCCTCTGCTTTCTCTAGCCTGCTTTTGCTTCCTTCTACTGTGTTCTTCAATTCAGAAATGGTATTCTTCATTTCCTCCTGGCTCTTATTGATGGTTTCTATGTCCTTTTTAATGCAGGTGTAGTTCTCAGTAAGTTCCTTGTAGCTTTCCTGGAGTATTTTGTCCCTCCCCTGGAGTTCTTCATAGTTCCTCTGGAGTTGTTTGTAGTTTTCTTTGAACTTGCTGAGCTCATTGAGCTTCTCTATCATCATTATTTTGAATTCCATGTCTGAGAGTGTGCTTGCCTCTGTTTCATTTTGCACTCTTCCTGGGGATTCCTCCTTTCCATTTGCTGAGGGTTTATTTCTTTGCCTCCCCATTTTAGGTGACTCTTGTTTGTTTCTGCTTTTTGGATTGGTCTGCTTTGACTTACTGTCTTAATGGTGTGACCTTCTGTGGTGTAGAGGTGCACTTTTTTTACTTTCTGGATCTGCGCTTGGTGACGTCAGCTTGTGTCCCATTCTGGGCCTAGTCAGTTAGTTGGAGACTACCAGAGAACTACTGTCTTTGTCTCCTTTAGTTAATCCAATCAGTCTGTGATCAGTTGTCAGTTTTAGGCACCTCTGGGTAGGGTAGATGAATTCAGTTGTTAATCCAATCAACCTGTGACCAGAAGTAAGGTTTAGGCACTGCTGGGTGGGGTAAATTAATTCTTATGGGTGGGGCTGTGGCTTCCCCTCAGGCTCCCACCCTTTGGAGAAGAGTGGTCTGCTGGGTGTATGGGGGATGGGTCAGCACTGGACTCACGGGCTGCTCCCTCAACTCTTCCCCTAAAGCCACTGACCCAAACCTGCCTTAAGTGTCTCTAGTCCACTCTGTCCTTTCTCTGCTGGAGCCCAGGGTAGGTGGGTGCCTCTGTATTTTTATGCATGGTCCCTTTAAGAATTCAGTCTCTCTGGCTAAACCTGGAGGCTTTTTGCTTTTCACAGCTGGGTGCTGTTTTACTCTCACCTTTGTTGCTGTAGGCTGGGGGGCCCAGTTGGGGGGTTAAATCCAACTCTTCTCAGGTGGTGCCCTGGCTCCTGAGCTGTTTGTTTCTTCATCCCTTCCGCTGCCGCCAGTGGGAGCCCCACCAGCCAACTAGAGTCTTTGCACTTCCTACCGGTCATGTTGTGATGAATTGGCTCTTCTGTTCTGACCCTGGTAATAGAATTCTCTCGAATTGGTGTTCTGTTGGTTATTCTGGATGATTTCTCCCCAATTAAGTGTGATTCCAGTTTGGTGTTGAGAGGCAATTGGTGTAGCTCTGCTTGCTCCTCTGCCATCTTGGTTCTCTCCAGGACCCAACTCTTGATGCAGGAGTGTCAGAAAGTGTGCATCCATATTTTGAAATAGAAGTTGCATTCCTTGCATTGGGACCAACTTCCTGGTGGGTTTACCCAGCTACCAGAGAGGAAGGTGTGCCATGGCCCCACTGTGTGCTTTGGGGACACTGTTCTGCCTTATAGTGGCAATACCCTCCTAAGAGACAATCATAGAACTTGTGATCCTGAGCCAGAGGTTGTGAAGTTCTCCTGAGCAAACCATCACCGTAGGGAAGGAGGGAGAGGAACTCTTAGATATTAAATATCTACTATGTGCCAAACACTTTATAGGAACCCTGGAGGACATCATGGGACAGTATAGTAGGAGCAGGACAGAGTCTGGGATACAGGAAGGCTCAATTTTAATGATATTACCACTCTTTTTTCATGTTTCAAGGAAGGCTCTGTGAATCACATTTCCCTGTAAATGTCTTCCACAGAGAGAAAACAAGGGCTGTGGGCCAACTATTTGGGGAGTGCCATGTTCCCACTACTCTACTACTACTGACTGCATTAAGGCCATTGCCTCGACCCTCATAAGCCAGTTACCTTGATAACCAGCTCTGGCTTTTTCTGGCTCCTCTCTGGGGCCTGTTTTCTGGCTGTTGGCCCTGCCAACTCTGGCTACCTTTGAGCTACCTGGACACTGGAGAAACTGCTGGAAGGGGAAGTAACCCTGCCCTTGACCTGCTGCTGAACTTGGGCATTTGTGGTTTCCATGTGCCTTCCAGTCATAAAATAGATACTGCCCCTACCCCCAACCCCCATACCACCCCCACCCCCAATACCTCTACAAGCCTCTAGGACAGTACTAGGTGGTCATTTTGGAGTTTTACCTCAGTGTCCCTCCCAGTGAGGCTTGCTGAGAAGGCTAAGGATAGAATCCAGCCAAGCTGTAGTTGCAGCAGCCCTGAAGCTGGATACAATCCCAACCAGTAACCTCCTGACTACACCCAACAGACTGGAACGAGACAGAGGCCAGAATACATAGTGCAGAATTGTTACTCTCACCCCTGCCCAACCCTGCCTCTCAGTCACCACTTTGCATGCTATTTTTGACTGAAAATCAAGAGATCTCCAGGAAGATGGTTTAGGCTTCATTGAAGACAGAAACACAAGTGTCTATGCCCGCTGTTGCTTCTGGGCCCTAGAGCTCAGGACAGGAACCATGGAAGAGGCTATCTGCAAAGGTAGAAACCCTGGTCTGTCACAGGGAGCTAGCCTGTCAGGGGCTTGCAGACTGGTGTGAGACTATGTCAGTCTCCTGATCAAAAAGGCAAGCATGCAACTACTGATTGACAAAGGCTGGTCACACACTCCAGACAGGATAGAGCCCCTCCCTGTCCCATGGACCAAGTGGGAGGAGGGCAAAGGGGAGGGCTCTCCAAATGTTGATTGAGGAAGATGGTACAGGAGGCAAGAGTGGATGTGGAGAGGCCAAGACCAAAGTCTGACAACAACCAACCACAGTTGGAGGAGGTGCCTAGCTAGGCACGGAGTCAGGTGCTTCCCATAAATTACTTCTAACTGCCCCTCAGCCATGCAGGGGGGGTCTCATCATCCCCACTTCACAGGTGGGAAAGTTGATATGCAGCAAGGAGAATTCTTAAGAAGACAGCTCTGTGGTAATACAGATAGGACTGGAACCCAGTTCTTTCTGACGCAATGGAAAGTAGAATTTCCATTGATATGCACTCTCCAACCTCAACCCATGATTGTTGAATGAATAATAAAACAAAAAATGGAAATGAGTGTTAACCATGGCTGGTGCAAAGAGGCATTATGGGGATGATGTGTGAGCAAGGCTAAATGTCAACCTTCTGGCAGGTTCCAGGAGATCTCCCTCAGGACACCTTTCTTGGTGGAAACTTCCCAAAAATCTTGCTGTTCCATTCTCAGTGGCACCATCCAGAGGGCCAGTGCCTCAGCAGGCAATATCCCCAGGGAAAAGGGCTTTGCAAAGTAATCCCACTGGTGACTGGTGCAAACCCCAGCTGCTCCAGGTGAGGGCATCAGGGTCAGGCAGGTGCATGTTTTGACCAGTACCTATTGCACCCATTTTATCTCCTTTCCCCTAGAGATATGCATCCTTGGAAACCTCCTCCTCAGACCAGATGAACCAGCAGATGGAGGTGGAGGAAATAATTCATGAACAATTTAAGTGCATCTTTTCATAAAGAATGCTGACTTGGGAGGCAAAACCTCCTTTTCATCCCAGACTTAAAAATCCACCTGCCCTGAATCTGGGAGCACTATGCTGTCAACAGCTTTTCTGGGGCCAGCTTCCTAACAGGCATTTTAAAAATTGAAATATGAGGCAGGTGAAAGGTAACCATACATGGATGTTTCTCTCCCTCTCTGCCTCTATCCCTTCCCCTCTCTCTGAAAATAATAAATAAAATCTTAAAAAAAAAATTGAAATACATTTGACGTATAACATTGTGAAATGGTAACATCTTGCAAAACTGTAGCACAGTTTCATAGCCAGGGTAATGACATGGATATCCTCCAAACACAGAGCATCCATCACCATAGGAATGTTAAACATTTACAGTCACACCCATCTCCTTCTCTCCCCACAATCCCTGAGCCTAACAACTAGTTACTCCTTCATCTAGTGCTGGAAACACATAAGTGCCCATCAGTAAGTGAGTGAATCAAAAAACCATGGTATATTTACATAATGGAATACTATGCAGCAGAAAGAAGGAAGGAACTCCTACCTTTTGCAACAGCATAGATGGAATTGGAGAGTATTATGCTTAGTGAAACAAACCAGGCAGTGAAAGACAAATACCATATGATCTCACCCATAAAAGGAATCTAATGAACAAAGTAAGCTAATGAACAAAATAGAACCACAGGCATGGGAGCGTGTAACAGACTGAAAGTGATCAGATGGGAAGACACAGGAGCTAATGATAGAAAGAAGGGGAAGAGACTAGAAAAAGAACATATATGAATGACCCACAGACATGGACAACAGTGTGAAAATAGACCGTGGTAGTGGGGAGTAGGGAGTAGGAGTGTGAGATGGGCAGAGGAAGGCAAAGTGGGAAAAATTAGGATAACTATAATAGAATAACAATAAAAATATTAAAAAGTTAAAAAAGTAAACCAACAAGGACAAGAAAAAATACTTCTCTCATTTCAAAAGTGTCTTTTAAACAGAATTATACAATATGAAAGCTTTTGTAATCAGCCTTTCTCTCCACTCTGCATAATTCCCTTGAGATTCATCAAGGTTTTGTGTTCATCAGCAGTTAATTTATTAATAAGTAATATTCAGTGGTAGTGGAGTACCACAGTTTATCCATACAATTATTGAATACCTGGGCCATTTCCACTTTTTAGCTATTACAAATAAAGCTGATAGGAATATTCAGGTACCAGTTTTTATGCGAATGTTATTTCCACTTCTCTAAGATAAATGCACAAAAATGAAATTGCTGGATCTTCTTATAATTTCACTGTTAGGTTTAAAAAGAACTATCAAAGTATTTTGCAGAGTGGCTGTGCTATTTCGCATCACCACTAGGAATCTGTGAGGGACCTGGTTTCTCTACAACCTTTTGGCATTTGGTGTTAATAGGTGTGTAGGTATAGCAATTTTTTTTTTTTTTGCACTTCCCTAATAGCTAGTGATGTCAAATATTTGCTCTTTTTTTCAGATTTTTCCATTGAGTTTTGAGAGTTCTTTATATATTCCAGATAATAGTCCTTTTTTGGATATGTAGTTTGTAAATATTTTCTTCCAGTCTTTGTCTTTTTGTTGTCTTAATAGAGTCTTATATGGAGCAAAATATTTTAATTTGATGGGCCCAATTTATCAATTTAGCTTTCACAGATTTTTTGTTGTTGTTGTTGTCAAGTCTAAGTTTTCTTTGCCTAGTCCTAGATCCTAAAGATTTTCTCTTATCATTTAAAAGGTGTTTCTTGTTTCTTTTAGATTTTATATTTAAGTCAGTGATCCACTGGAGTTAATTCTTATGTAAGTTGTGAGATTTAGAGCAAGGTTCATTGTTTTGTCTATGGATATCTGATCACCCTCAGCACCACCTGTTGAAAGGCTGTTTGTCCTTCCTCCCTTGAGTTGCTTCTGCACCTTTGTTAAAAACCAGTTTGCTGTACCAGGTAGGTCTTCTGGATTCTCTGTTCTGCCCTATTGATCTCCGGTTTGTTTCCAACCAGTACCACACTGTCTTTTTTGTTGTGGTTACAGATGAAGCCTTATAAGAACAGTAACTCCTCCCTCTTCAACCATTTTTTGTTAGAGTTACTTTAGCTACTCTGGCCTGTGCTTTCTTACAGAGATTAAAAATGAGGTTGTCTAAGCGTAACAAAACTTTCTTGGATTAGGGTTGGGCTTGCATTGAACCTATAGATTAGTTTGGGGAGAAATGATGTTTACCATGTTATTGAGTTGTAATTTGTGAACATGATATGACTCCATTTATTTAGGTTTCACTGATTTCTTTCATACATTTCTGTAATTGTAAGCATTTCAGATCCTATACATGCTTTGTTATATTTATGCCTATATATTTTATTTTGTTGGGAGAGAGTGTAAATAGTATTGTTGTCCATTTTAATTTTTACATGTTCATTACTAGTATATAGACATGTGATCTATTGTTGTATGTTTGCAACCTTGTTGAACTCTAGAAGGGTTTTCTCTTTTGAGGTTTCTTTTGGATTTTCTACATAGACAGTCATCATATCTGTAAATAAGGGAAATTTCATTTCTCCCTTTATAATTTGTATTCTCCTCTACCCCCCCAGCCTTATTACAGTGGCTAGACCTTCCATTCCTACGTGGAATGAGAGTGGTGAGAGTGGACATACAGAAGGAAGAAAGTGAATACTTCCCAATCAAGTATGATGTTACCTGTAGGATTTTTGTATACTCTTTAAAAAGTTGAGGGAGTTCCCCTCTCTGTTTCTAGTTTGCAGAAGTTTTAATCTTGAATGCATTTTGGATTGTGTCTAACTTTTTTTTTTTTGCATCAATTGATATGACTAAGATTTTTTTCCTTTAAACTTGGTATGGTAGATCACATTGATAGGTTTAAAAAAAAAAATTGAACTATGGGCCCTGGCTGGTGGCACAGTGGATAAGGTACCAGCCTGCCAGCTCAAAGGTCACTGGCTCAATTCCCAGGCAGGGCATGTAACCAGGTTGCAAGCCAGGTCTGTAGCTGGAGGCAGGTGAAAGGCAACCATACATTTTTTTTTTCTTTTAATTTTATTGTTGTTGTATTACATCCATCCCTTTTTTGCTCCCCTCTGTCCCCCTCCCCACCCACCCTTTCCCCCCAAAGTCAATCCCACCTGTTGTCCATGTCCATGGTTCCTTTATACTAGGTTCTTGTCTAAGCTGCTCCCCTTCTTTGCCTCTGCCTCCCCTCTCCCCCCAACCCCTTTCCCCCTGACCACTGCAGGCCTATTCCTTGTATTCATACACTTGGTTCTGTTTTGCTTGTTGTTAGTTTTGCTCATTATTGTCCTGTAATGAGTGAGAACATATGATACCTGTCCTTCACTGACTGGCTTATTTCACTAAGCATAATATTCTCCAGTTCCATCCATGTTGTTGCAAATGGTACAAGTTCCTTCTTTCTTTCTGCCATGTAGAATTCCATTGTGTAAATGTACCAAAGTTTTTTGATCCAATCATCCACCGATGGGCACTTAGGCTGTTTCCAGCACCTGGCTATTGTAAATAGTGCCACTATGAACATAGGTGCACATAGGTTCTTATGAATTGGTGTCTCAGGCTTCTTTGGGTATAGTCCAAGTAGTGGAATGGCTGGATCAAAAGGCAGTTCCATTTTTAGTTTTTTAAGGAAACCCCATACTGTTTTCCACAGTGGCTGCACCAGCCTGCATTCCCACCAACAGTGTATGAGGGTTCCCTTTGCCCCTTATCCTCGCCAACACTTGTTGTTTGTTGATTTGCTGATAATTGCCATTCTGACAGGTGTGAGGTGGTATCTTAATGCAGTTTTAATATGCATCTCTCTGATGACTAGCGAGGTTGAGCATTCTTTCATATGCCTCTGGGCCCTTTGTATATCTTCCTCAGTGACTTGTCTGTTCAGGTTCTTTGCCCATTTTTTAATTGGGCTGTCTGTCTCCCTGGTGTTGAGTCGCATTAGTTCTTTATATATTTTGGAGATCAGACCCTTGTCTGAGGTATCATTGGCAATTATGTTTTCCCATACAGTTGGTTCCCTTTGAATTTTGCTGATATTTTCTTTAGCTGAACAGAAACTTTTCAATTTGATATAGTCCCATTTGTTG
>PVIW01012685.1:0-30861 GCA_004026585.1 Noctilio leporinus
TAGTGGAATTGCTGGATCAAAAGGCAGTTCCATTTTTAGTTTTTTAAGGAAACCCCATACTGTTTTCCACAGTGGCTGCACCAGCCTACATTCCCACCAACAGTGTATGAGGGTTCCCTTTGCCCCGCATCCTCGCCAACACTTGTTGTTTGTTGATTTGCTGATGATTGCCATTCTGACAGGTGTGAGGTGGTATCTTTATGTAGTTTTAATTTGCATCTCTCTGATGACTAGCGATGTTGAGCATTCTTTCATATGAAGAATTTCAGCATTGAATCTACTGTGCATTACCCAGACCTACCTAACCACCATGAAAAGTTGCAGTGGAAAAATATTTAAGGATGTGAAATCAAGTTTTTTCTTTCCCAAAATCGTTTTTGCTGCTCAAGACCCTTCCCTCATTGAAGAGGAAGAATCACCTTTTTTGCTGCTCAAGACCCTTCCCTCATTGAAGAGGAAGAATCACCTTCAACAGAAGAATAGCGGAAAGCAGCATCCAAACAAAGTGTAGCTTTGAATTTCTAAAACAGGTTCTGGAAGCCCACTGCATAGACCTTAGTTTTGAAAGCTAGTGTTTTCATTCACAAGAACTGGGCTTTGTTGAAAACATGAAGTGTATGCAGAGCCCCAAGTAGCCAAAGCTTAGAACTCTGAGCCTAGAGGTATGCATTTTTAGCCATAGATTAAGTAAGATCTAGGAGAGGATAAGGTGTTGATTTCTCTCTCAAAGGAGGGAATAGGTCCCTTCTAAAGCTAAGGAAGGGCTGGGCACAGTGTCAGGATGTGCTATAAGGCAAGCTGTGGACTGCAAAACTCCAAGGTGCATTACATGTGAATGGGTTCACTTTTATTGCAGTATACAACCTGTGTAAGTGTATGAAATGACCTGGAAAGAGGCTTGGAAAAGGAGAGAGTTTTGAGACAGGAAATGTGAAAGACTGGGAACCCCAGAGCAAAATGGAACCTGACCCCACATTCTACCTGGAGCTCTGGGAAGGAGACATTCTTCCATTTATACCAACAGGAGGAGTCAAGAGGAGGTCAGAAATGACAACCTGGCCCTGGCTGGTGTGGCTAAGTGGACTGACCACTGGCCTGCAAACCAAAGGGTCGCTGATTCGATTCCCAGCCTGGGCATATACCTAAGTTGCTGCAGGCCAGGTCCCCAGTTGGGAGTGTGCAAGAGGTAACCACACATTGATGTTTCTCTCCTTCTCTTTCTCTCACCCTTCCCCTCTCTCTAAAAAGAAATAAATAAAATATTAAAAATAAAAAAGAAGAAATGACTGCTTGGCATTTAGGGAGGAGAGACATGGAGACAGGGCCCTCGAGTTCCCCAAAGCTTATAGATAGCATGAGTCAGTTTCATGTATAGGCCTAGAAAGAGACTCCATAGAAATGCTGAGAAGGCTGATAATAGGTCAAGGCCTGGGACTTGGAAGAAGATGGCCCACAATGTACAACTATCCTGGCTGTAGGCAGTGACAGCAGCCCTCAACACCCACAGCAGATCCTGATGTATACCAAAGGCCAGGAAGGCTGGCTCAGTTATACCCATCCCCCAAAGATACAGGGACACAATCACAAACACCCAAAGACTACGGGCAGTGAGAGAGCAAAGAGGACAAGTCCATCCTCCTTGCTGTAGTCATATGTAGCTAGACAATTTCTTAGGAAAGAGGAAGAGAGGAAAAATGAATGAGAAGCAGAATAGGAATGGGGTGGAAGAAGTAAGGATTGAGTAGGAAGAGGAAGGGAGGGAAGGGAGAGAAAAGCAAAGGGAGAAGTAAAAGAGGAAGAATAAGAGGACAGGTGAGGATTAGGGGGATGAGGACTGGAGGAAGAAGGAGAGGGGAAAAGGCAAGAAGAAGATGGGGACATGGGGGCATATATAAGAGCAGAGAGCAGCCCTCCTAAGGATATTGGATTTTGACCAGTTGAAATGCAGAACAAAAGAAGTAATTAATTGCATGAAAGAGATTAAGTTTTAAACTAGAAAAGACTGAGTCACCTTCAAGTGGCAAGTTTCAATAATTTTTTTCCATCAGTAGAAATGGGGGGGAGGGGCATGAACAAATTAACCTAAGTTATAGAGATATGGAGAAAGTTACAGTTCTGCTAGAAAATGCCAACATCCTTAAAATTTCTTTTTTTATTTTTTATTTTATTTATTTTATTATTATTATTTTTAATTTTGTTGTTTTTGTATTATATCCATCCCCTTTTTCCTCCCCTCCTTCCCCTTCCCCTCCTACCCACTCCTCACCAAAGTCAGTCCCACTTGTTGTCCATGTCCATGGTTCCTCCATGCTAGTTCCTTGACTAAACTGCTCCCCTTCTTTGCCTCCTCCCCCCCTTCTCCATCCCCCTTCCCCTCTGCCCACTGAAGGTCTATTCATTGTATTCATGTAGCTGGTTAAAATTTCTAAGTGGTGTCAAAATACTTGAATGTCCTTTGGGAAGTTTCTCTTATTCTGTAGCTGAACTCCATGAAATAGTTGTCAGCTATTACATATATCAAAGATTTCCATGCTAAAAATATAAGAAAAACTGATTTAAATAAAACACAAGCAGTTACAGGAACTTGGGGATTCTTTGGTACTGATGGGCACTATCTGACTCTACCCACTAACACAGCTCCAGGTGGACACTGCCCTCAGGCTGCTCCGCCTGCTGAGAGCCCACACTACCCCAGGCCCCAGTGACAGTTCTGAACCTACCTGCCTTATGCAGAAACCAGGAGACAGAAACGCACACAGTGGGAAGGGGAAAGATGGCCGCTGAGGGAGGGACAACTCCATTTAGCCCACCTTTCCACAACCGCTCCCAGTCCCAGATGGACTAACTGCTTGCTCCTTCCTCTGTTTATTGACCTATGATTCTGTCATATCCCACTTGCTCCGGGTCCTTCCCCTTCTTGCAAAAAGCTCATTTACTTAGATACATTTCCCCCCCTCAGGCTGGGAAATTAAAAAAAACAAAACAAACAAACAAAAAAAAACAAGGGTTCTTGAGGCAGTTGAGTTGAGGGAATTTGTTGACTTCCTATGGGGTCAAAATGAGGTTAGGGGTGAAGCACATTTAGGCTGAGTTGGGAGAAGGTGCTCTCACTACCAAGGGGGCCAAGAGTAGCAGAGAACAGGAAAGATGAGTTCTTTTCTGAGCCCCCAGTCTTCTCTGGATCGAGTCCTCCCCCACAACCATAGACCCACAGGTAGGTGTGAGAATAAAGAGAATGTGTTTCAGGCACGGGATACCCTGAAGCTCAGAAGCGTTGGTATTATGCACATGCTCATATGTCAGTACACAGAATGAATGCACAGGCAGTGTGCGCATGCACGTTAAACACAGGTTCAGCATTCGACTGGAGGGTCTTTGGTCATCGCCCAAAATACAGGCCCCTCCACACACATCAGGGAGCCCCTTGCTTCTCCTTTTTCCTCCAAGCTGGCATTAACTTGGAGTAGAATTGAGGGTTAAGGCAGCCAATAGCCAAGAGGGAGGGGGAGGAAGCCATGCCTTTCTGGTTTCACTTCCATTTCTTGTTCCTATTCCTTGTCCCCAGTCCAGAAAGACCAAGGCGGGGTGAGCATTGTGCCCCTCTCTTCTAGAGCCTTTGGGAGTGACTAAGGATCTTGCTGAGACATTTGACATTGGTTCTCTAGGCACTGGACAGTGGGTCAAACCCCATAGGAAGACAGTCATATGGGAGGAACGCTGCAAGCCTTTAGACAAACCAAAGGTCAGGAGGTTCCTAAAGAGGATGAGTGGGGACATGGCTGGTCCTGTGTAATACTCCCAGGCTTCTGGTCAACATTCCTTTCTCTGTTTCTCTGCCAGCCACTACCCTTTTGAAGGTCTTGTGATTCTAACTTCTGGAGAAACATACTAAGCCCACCATGTGGACATTTGACAACCCATCCTTCCTGTAAACAAGTGTATTTTCCTGCTGGAAACTCAGCATACCACTGAGCCTTTGTCAGCAAGGCCTCTCTGGTCTTCAACCCACCCAGACTATCCCATGGTAGTTTGCACCCTTCCATGGCTGAGCAGTCAGAGTTCACATGACCTGTGAGTGATTGACTTTGTTACCAGTTCCCCATGAATGGCAGGCATCCCTTGTGCCATGTGGAAGTCATCGATACCAGTTTTGGGGGCAGTCAGCCAAGTGTGAGCCGAAATAGAGTTACACCTGGACGTCCTGCTGCACTTCTGTGGTCACCTTTACTATGTATGGATATATCCAAGACTGCCTGGTACCTGTTAGTCACCATTGCCACTGGTTTTATAACTGTTAGATTTGTCACTCAATCGGATGATTGAGGTTTATCAATGTTGGTTCATGGAGCTCTACATCCTAAGTTTCGTGTTCTCTCTTGGATGCCAGTAGACTGAGGAAGCTGGCTATTATGTGTCCCTGCTCCCTGGTTTGTCCCTTCCTCACTGTAATCTCTGATCTTCACTTCAACTGTTCAGGTTCCTCCACCTCACGGCCTGTTTGCTCGCAAGTAGTGGGTTAACAGTCATATTTAAGAGGTGCTCAGACACCCTCCTTTCCTTGCCACAGTCACATCAGACCCTCTGAAGAGAGACTGTGGTATACCCTGAAAATGCCAAATCAGAACCTACACAGTGAAATGGGTGGGAACATGGAGGGGTGTGCAAAGGACACGGAGGGGTCAAATCCTCTACATAATCAAGAGTTGAGAGAGACCGGGCTGAAGATACAGAATGACAGCTCCTGAGTCATAGGTGGAGCACAAGGACAGATAGGGGGTGTGTTGTGGAAATGATTTACAAGTTGTGTGGGGAGAGCAGAGAGGGTAAGACAAAGGCTGCTTAGAATTTACTTTTGGATCTCATGTTACAGAAGAGTCATGCTTGGAATGAGTGATGGTATAAACGTTTTTTCCTTATTTTAACGTAATCTTACTGGTCATTTTGTTAGTCAATGTCTGCCTCTGTTCCTACCTCTTAGATCTCCCTGAATTCCCTTCAGCTTAGCTCTCACTTCTAAATGCCCAATTGCCCATTTAATTCCCATTTCTAGTTTCTTTTTTTTAAAGATTTTATTTATTGTTTTCAGAGAGAGGGGAAGGGAGAGAGGCAGAAAGGGAGAGAGACATCAATGTATGGTTGCCTTTCACCTGCCTCCAGCTATGGACCTGGCTGGAGACCTGGCTTGCAACCTGGTTACGTACCCTGGCTGGGAATCCAACCAGTGACCTTTGGGTTTGCCTGCCAGCGCCTTATCCACTGTGCCACCAGCCAGATCCCATTTTCAGTTTCTTAATTAAGTATCTGTCTTTTCAGCAATTCCTTTGGAGAACTTTTTTTTTTCCCCTGGGAACCCTTGCACTACTAGACTTGGTGACCTATGGGCTAGCTTCACTTTAGTCAAATGAATTTTCTCCTGTCAGCTGTGGCCTGAACAGTTTTATTTCACATGCCACAAATAAAGGGACCTGGGGATTTCACTCTTTTGAGCATAATGGAAAGAACAATCACCTTTAGAAGGCCCTGAAGGTGTGCCAATCTCATATTAAAATGGCTTAATGGATTGAGTGCCAGCCTGTGAACCAAAGAGTCACTGGTTCAATTCCCAGTCAGGGCACATGCCTGAGCTGTAGGCCAGGTCCCCAGTTGAGTGCATGTGAGAGGCAGCCATACTTTGATGTTTCTCTCCCTTTTTCTCTCTCCAGTCCCCTCTTTTTAAAAATAAAATAAAATCTTTAAAATGCCTGTGCTTTCATTTTTTATATGAAGTAGGACCAAGAAAAACACATTATCTGTAGTTTCTAAATGATGCTGTCATTAGTATCAGAGTAATAAAAAAGGGTATCCTAAGTTTCCTACCCAGTTCATGGCCTGTTCTTAATGTCTTCTCACCAGAGTAAGCAAGTAGCTTTTATCAGGAACACAGTGGTTGTCTCTCCAAAATGCCTAGGGATAGGAGTTTTGGGTCCTGGAGTGACCTATTACTATATCACTAGTCCCTTGCTTTTTTTTCACATTAAAGGTGGCAGAACACTGACATGCATCATGATCTTAACATCCCCAATATCTGAGAGGTGTTCCTTAGAATGTGAGAATGCATAGACTCCCCTTCAGTGTAAGTCAAGAAAGCTGTATGGCATAAAAACACATCAAATCAAAATGAGTGAAAATGCAATTTTATTTTAACAGCTGAAAAAGGGAGGAATGTGTTATTCTAAAACATATTTTGTATTTTCAGAAATCACAGGCAGACAGGCAGGCATAAACAGGTAAGTCACATGAATTTGTGCAAAGGTCAACTACAACGTCCTGGTGTGGTTTATGTCAGAGTCCACAGCCACTTTGACAGATCCAAATCATTCCTCTGAATCTTCAGTTGTCTAGTCTAGAGCCTAAATAGTTCAGCATGTTCATGTGTTTATCTACACTTGTCCTGAGGATTGGTGAGGGCTTCCTGGGAGTGATTTCAGATTGACCTTTATCCATGACTGTTCAACACCACAGATGGTTACAGAAGAGAGCACAAACTAGAAAGGCCGGAAAAGATGATGAAACCTGGTTAATCTAGTGGACTCAGGAGCCTCTTCCTCTGCACCCCTCCCCACTTGGTTCTAGCATTAGTCATAAGAGATTGCATTGGGACATTGTCAGTTTGAAATGCCAACCTTATCATTTCCGTCATTTTGTCATGCATGTGGGACTGTCTAGAATCTGTGTTCCTTTCCATTGACATATTTTAAATTCTTGTTTCAATTGCTAAACTGATAGTGTAGATTTTCATATATTGTAGGAAAAGCTCACTATCATGGGTACTTCCACTTGTGTTCTCTTCAGTTTACTGAATAGTCACTCATTCATGGCAAAATCTTGTTGAGAGTCATGATTGTGCTTGCACTGAATGCATAGATTCACTTCAAGAAGAACTGATATGATAATAATTATTAATTTTCCTATCTAGCAAGAATTGGTATTTTTAGTGTCAAAACAGGAAAGGCATAAAAAGTTTCATGCATATTTACCATTATTTTTTAAAATGATGTGCAAGGCACCAACCTGCAAACCCAAAGGTCGCTGGTTCGATTCCCCAGCCAGGGCACATAACCAGGTTCCAAGCCAGGTCTCCAGCCAGGTCTGTGGCTGGAAGCAGGTGAAAGGCAACCATACATTGATGTTTCTCTCCCTCTCTGCCTCTCTCCTTTCCCCTCTCTCTGGAAATAATAAATAAAATATTTTTTAAAAAATGATATTCACATGAGTTTTGTGGCCAAAGTGAACTGGCTGTAGTATTTTTAAAATTTCACATTTTATTTTTGGAGGTGTATACAACATCTTCTTTTGTGTATTTAACTTGTTTACGATCTTACTTTTTTTTTAAATATTTTATTTTATTATTTTTAGAAAGAGGGGAAGAGAGAGAGGCAGAGAGGGAGAGAGACATCAATGTATGGTTGCTTTTCACCTGCCTCCAGCCACAGACCTGACTGGAGACCTGGCTTACAACCTATTTATGTTGCCCTGGCTGGGAATCGAACCTGTGACCTTTGGTTCACAGGTCAGCACCTTATCCACTGTGCTACCAGCCAGGGCTTACGATCTTACTTTTTAAAAAATATCTGGGTAACTAACTTGGTTATTCTGAAGAGACATTCACTTAAGAAGACATAGGCAATTTTCCAATTTCTGTATATAAAGAAATTATAGCATATCAACAATATGAGATAAAATGCAGCTATGAAAAAGGATGAAGAAAAGAAAGGATGAAGCATTCGTCTATGTACTGACATGGAAAGGATCTAAGGAATGGTAACTGAAGAAAAAGCCTAGAAAAACAATAGGTGTCTCATCATCCCATTTTCTCTTTTCAGAGTCATCCACGTGGATGAAAATAAATGCAAAGAATAAGATATGAAAAATGTACAACAAACTGCTAATGGTAGTTCTTCTAGTATAGGAAGATAAGATGGTGGCATATAACAAAAGAGGAGGGCGAGGAATTTTCAATAATGTTTACAAATGTAATCCTTACTTGTATTTCCTGTAACAGGAATGTCAAAATGTATGTAAGCCAATTCTGTAAAATTCTTTCAATCAAACAGGAGTCTTCAGAAACAGATTTGAGACCCAGTGACATAAAAGCCAAGGCAGGTTAACCCTCACTCATTTGCTCAGCCTGTTTTCCCCAAGGGAAGAACATCGGAGCTCAGAAGAAAAGCACCAAAAATCCAAAACCAAACAAGCTGTGAGCCAACTTGGAATTAGGGTTCAAGGCAAAACAACAACAATAGCAATAACAACAACAACAAAAAACAAACCCAGACATAGCCAGGGGAGATTCTCTACCCTGTCTGTGTCTTTGAAAGGTTTTCTTTGAGGAGGGAAAGAAGAGGTGGTGACACCCATTATCCAGTCGTATGCTTCCTAAGCTTCCGTTTTACCAGGAATATGGTAATGCGAATCACAACACCTGCAATGCCAGACCTCCGCTCAGAGTATCTGCCTGCCAGGCATTCCTCCAAGAGCTTTTGCACACAATCTTTCCTTTGACCTCCAACAGTTTTAGTGGACAGGCACAGGAAAAGTATGTAATTGACCCAAGCTCACCTAGCTAGCAAGTAGCAGAATCAGGGTATGAACTCCTTTGGCTTCGGAGCCCCAGACTTCCACCCCTTCAGGATTCCTTCTCTTGCTCCTTGTGGGAGGCAAGGAAACCATTCTTGACCTTCTGTTTGTTCTGGTTTTGCATGCTTCTATATGGGATAGAAAGAAGCCTGGCTGATTGAATCCTCCCTGCCACTCAAGAAAAGGTAATGTGTGGCCTAAGTCCCTCTTACAGGTATCTGTACCTCAGTTTCCTCAGCTGTTATGTGAGACTGAGTAGGGCAGCAAGTGTGGGAGCAAATCACATCTCACAATAGATGTTTTACTACTTCTGAGAACAGCACTATAAAAGCCACAAAGCCCTGTCCTCACCATTAGTCCTGTTACATCCTGCACAAATCCATGTCCAAGGCCCTGGCTGGTGACACAGTAGATAAGGCGCTGGCCTGCGAACCCAAAGGTCACTGGTTCAATTCCCAGCCAGGGCACATAACCAGGCTGCAAGCCAGGTCTCCAGCCAGGTCCATAGCTGGAGGCAGGTGAAAGGCAACCGTACATTGATGTCTCTCTCCCTCTCTGCCTCTCTCCCTTCCCCTCTCTCTGAAAATAAGGAAAATCTTTTTAAAAAATTCATGTCCTATGTTTACGTAATACCTTCATGGATCACATTTTAATGTAAACTATATATAGTTGCTAAGTCATATGACATGAGAAGTGTGACTACTCACAGCCATATTTTCTACAACATAATTGCAACTTATGTGAATTGGCATTTTTTAAAAAGCAGCAATTTAAGAGTATGGCCAAGGTTGAATCTAGAGATTGAGAAAGGGTAGAACATCCTACCTGAGACTAAGTTCTTTTGCAATTTTCCCTGTGTGATTAGATCTTGAAACCAGAGTTACTGACCACTGCCCAGTGGAACTTTTGAAACACAGAGAACACTGTTATGACCTTTTGCTAACTCCTCCACAGGAGTTTTAAGTAGAGACATTTTGTTCAGGTCAAGGAAGAGCTCTGAGACCAAGAGAGCTGAGTGTCCAGGGAACAGATAAGCAGATGGTACCCCCCCGAAAGGCCATCTATCTTCTGTCTCTTCCAGCACCCCTCACTCACCATGTCCAGCCTGATCAAGGAGGCCCAGCCCTGACCAGTGTGGCTCAGTTGGTTGGGCATCATCCTGCAAAGCAAAGGGTCACTGGTTCAACTCTTGTTCAGTTCAGGGCACATGCCAGGGCTTGTAGGAGAGGTGGCTGGCCAATCTTTGTTTCTTTTCCTTTCTTTCTCCCTCTTTTTCCTTCTCTTTAAATTTAAAATAAAATGCTAATGTAGTCATTGCCCCAAGGTAGATACAGAGACACCACACTTCAGCCTCTGTCTGCAAGGCATTTGCTATGGTGACTGTCTATGGCTTTGTTGCAACAGAGCTCCTGATCCTGGGGGTTTCTAGGGGAAAACACTCATTGTACCCCTGTGAAAAAGCCAAGGGTTAATTCAAACCGGACTTAAGCCCAGGATCCTTAAACCTAGTAAACCAATCATTGCCATAGGGGAGGCCCCTAACTCTGATGATAGTTATCTGAGATTCCTCCAGAAGAAAAATTTATATGAGCAGGGTAGAGAGGACCCCTGAAATTTATATAGTACTCACCTAAGACAAACAAACCTAGGTACAGAAGGAAGAAATAAAAACTGAAATATCCACAATTTGACCCAGTTGGAAGTCTAGCATTTACTTGGGTGGTATATACCAATGCTCCTTGACTTAAAATGGGGTAACTTAAATCGTGACAAACCAATTATAAGTTTAAAATATGCTAGGTTGAAAATGCATTTAATACATGTAAACTACCAAAAATTATAACTTAGCATAGCCTACCTTAAAACATGCTCAGAACACTTACATTAGCCTATAGTTGGGCAATTATCTTAATTGCCTTCATCTTCTCACCAGAATTAGGAGACACAACTGGGCTTTTTGTACACATGATGGGACGGGAAAACCCAATCACAATATCCCAGAACACTGGCAACACAGTACCACTGTAGAATATTGGTTGTTCACACATGTGCTCACGTGGCTGACAAGAAGCTGAGGTTCACTGCCACTGTTAGCGTCACGAGACAGTATTGTACTTTGTATTGCTAAACCAGGAAAACATCAAAATTCAAAATTTGAGGGTAATGATTTCCACTGAATGTGCACTGCTTTTGCACAATCATAAAGTCAAAAAATTCAAAGTCGAACCATCGTAAGTTGGAAACTGTCAATACAACAAAAATATAAAAGGATGTTGATTGGCCTTTATGCCTCTGCATAGGATTAAATTTAACATCTGCTAAGATGCACCAACTGGTAAACCTTCATGGCCTTTATCAGGACTGGGACTCAAAGTAGAGTTGTACCTGGGGATCCCATTAAATTTAAACAAAATACCCCCTGCACTCTGAAGATAAACACCAAACATAAAATAGACAATACATAAGTATAACTAACCCTAAACATTGGAATTTTGTCTTCTCTAAAATTTCCATAGCCATAGTGCCCATTTCCCTAAAAAATCTTAAGTTAGCATGGACATTCTGACACAATGAATAAAAAAATTAAATTAAGTCTTTAGCACTTACAATTAGATTGAAAACATGGGACCACATGAAATGCTCTTCTTCCCTTCCTGAAATTGTTTATAAAGTTTAATATAAATGAAAACATACCCTTTAAGAATTGAAACCAAGCCCTGGATGGTGGTTCAGTGGGTAGGCACCAGCCTGCGAACCCAAAGGTTGCTGGTTTGATTCCCCAGTTAGGGCACATAACCAGGTTGCAAGCCAGGTCTCCAGCCAGGTCCATAGCTGGAGGAAGGTGAAGGGCAACCATACATTGGTGTTTTTCTCTCTCTCTGCCTCCCTCCCTTCCCTAAAAATAATAAATAAAATCTTTAATAAAAAGAATTGAAACCAAGTATACATAATCTATTGATAGAAGTGATAGTCATTTCAACTGTGTTTCCATTTACCAGTCTAATTTGGCCTGTTCTTAAACTTGGGAAAAAATAAATGGGCCTTCATGGTGGATTTCCTCAATCTTGATATCAAAGTCCACTCATTAAGTCCCTTGTATTAGTTTTCTATTACTGCTGTAACAAGTCACCATAAACACAGTACCTTAAAATGACACAAATCTATTGTCTTATAGTTATGAAAATATGAAGACTAAAATGGGTTGGCAGGACTGTATTCCTTTTGGCATTCTAGGGAAGAATCCATCCTCTTGCATCTTGTCCAGCTTTTATAGGTGCCCACACTCACCATCTCATAGTTTCCATCATTCCAACCTCTGTTTCTGTAGTCACAGCTCCCCCACTGACTCTGATATAGCTATTGACCAACTCTGTCAACACCCACAACATTAAAAAAAAAAAATACTTTAACATATTTTAGTCATGTGGGAACTCTGGAGACATGTTCCTCATTTTAAAATTGTACTTAAACCAATTTACGCTGACACTTTCAAATAAGTGAACATTGAACAGGAGCTCCTCCGAAATGCAGTACAATGGGTGCTCTTATTAGTGCCTCCCCAGAGATCCTTTTACTATAGAACCTTTACAAACTATCTTCTCTACCTCTGAGAGTCTCTGGGCCACCTATGATCACTATAAGTCACCCATGATTTTCTGAAGAAACACTTGGCCACATGCTATCTATCATTAGAGTGGCAATTGGTGGCCACATACTGGGCTCCCCTGGCAATAGACCCTAAGCCTGTGACTTTTTGTACCCAGCTAGCATATGCCTTGGGTCATGGAAGTAGTACCCCAGAAACTAGGCACAAGTACCAAGATCTCCCTACTACATGATAGGGTGAAACCTGCAAGAGAGAGTGGCTTTCTCTACTCTCACTTTTTTTGCCAGATGCATTTCCTGAAACCCTTGACTTATTGGGGAGGCCCTTGGGATCAACTGACTGAAATACGAAGGGGATTTGTACAGCTTATCACCATTATTATATGTGATGCAGCTTGACCAAGAAACCTCTAAAAAGAATTGGATTCAAAGCTCTGCACAACTGATTGAATTTCCGGCAGTTGTCTTAGCACTGGATGCCTTTACCAATAACCTCTTGAATCTGAAATTATTGTAGACTCTTTGGCTATTGCCAATGATCTAGTCATTGCATACAGCCAATAGCAGCAACAAAATGTTCTTATCTAAGTTCTACCCTGACAGTAGGGTAGAGGACTGGGAATTTCTTCCTTCATGGTTACCAAAAAGATAAGTCAGGTATGCAAGGCTTGTTATTCATTTGGAGATTGAGTAATGTATTTCATCACATCAAGGATAAGGGGCAGAAACAGGAAACATGATCCCATACTAGAAGCACCCATAAAGAGCATCAGTCCCTCTAGCCAACTTGGGGGTTCATGGACTCTTTAGAGCCAATGACAGGAGAAAGAAGGACAGCCTTGAAAGTTCTGCTCTTCCCTCCTGAAGCAAGCAGGTGAGGCTCAAAGGGCATCACCAGGAGATAATTTCTAGCCAAACACGCTCAAGCTCCATGGTGGCATCTCTGTTGATGTAGTTACACTCATCTGGTTCTTCCAGAAACCTGAAGGCCTAAGACAGATGCCTGGAAACAGCGTGTGGTTTGTTTGTCCCCAGAGCTTGCTCCATGGAAGCATATCCTGGGGGTGGGGGGTACCCTTTCACAAACATTTATCAAATATGTCCGTATATTCTGGTAACTGCGCCAAAATGCTGGAGGCACCATTTTAAAATATTTTATTGCATTTATTAGTTAATAAAAGGATATAGGTTTTAGGTGTACCGTCTCCTGTCACCATTTATCCCTCCTTTATCCACTTCTACAGCCCCCTACCCCTTTTCCTTCTGATAATCACCATAGTGTTGTTTGAGTCTATGGGTTGTTTGTTTTTGTTTTGTTCCTTTACATTTTCTTTTTAAAAGATTTTATTTTATTGTTTAGAGAGAAGAGAAAGAAGGGAGGGAGAAAGAGAGGCAGAGAAACATTTAATGTGAGGTTGCTTCTTGTACTCCTCCAACTGGGGACCTGGCCCACACCCTAGGCATGTGCCTTGACTGGGAATCAAACCAGCAACACTTTGGTTTGCAGGCCAGCTCTCAATCCACTGAGCCACACACCAGCCAGGGCTAGCTAGCTCCTTTACTTTCTTCACTCAGCTCCCCAACCCCTTTTCCCTCTAATAACTGTCAGTCTGTTCTCAGTATCTATGAGTTTGTTTCTAGTTTGAAAATGGTATATGAGTCATCCTCCAGTGCTTACAGCACAGTGACTAGCCCTAAGGTGGACCTGAAGCTAACAGGAAATTATAATCTAGATGAGTTTGCTTCTCAGTTACCCGCATCTGCTTTCTGCATACCCTGAGTTTTCCTCCAACTTTAAGGCTAGAAAGCTTTGAAACCTACAGAAACGTTTAGATAATATTACAATCAACACCCGCATAACATTTACTTAAAAAATTGTTTCAACTTATTGTACTTGAGTCTCTCCCATTCCGTGTCTTTGTTTCTTTCTGATTCTTTCTCTCTCTCACAGACAGAGGTTTTATAGTTACAATTCTACTGTCAGTCCACAAACCACCCCCAGTTGTCCCAAAATCATCCTTTGTACCTTTGTACCAAGATTATACATTTACTTGTCATGTCTCCATACTCTAATTTCATCTAGAACACACGTTTCCATTTTTTTCCTTACAAAACAGTGGTTTTTGAAAAGTTTGTTTTAAACAGGATGCCTCTAATTTAATTTGTCTGAATTTTCTTCATTATTAGGTTGAAGTTAAACATTGAAGTGTCTCAAGATTTGTCCATTGTCATTAATGGAGAATTTTCTTTTCATAATAAATAAGTAGTCTATGAGTATGTAAATATCTTACTTTTCTACAATATTTCACCCAGTGATGTGGGCATCCATCAATACTTTTAACCTAAATAAATTATTATAAGGGTGGTTTAAAATGCTGAGGTTTTCAAGGAGGTCTTTTTCTTCTCCATCTGTTAATTGGCATGGTTTGCTCATCATGGTTCAAACTATCTGCACTTCTCATGAACCATTCCGATTGGAGATGTTAGGGTTTTGTTTGTTTGTTTAGATTTTGACCATTTAAGTACTTTTGAACAGCAGTCACTTTTTGTCAGAATCACACAGCAACAGTCTAGTGCTCTATGGAATCATGCTGAGACTTGCCATCTTCAGCAGAGTTGCTGAAACAAACAAGTTGCTCAAACAAACTTACAATCTCTAAATAAATATTTTTCTACATTTTTCCTCAGGATACAAACAAAATTACAGTCCTTAAAGGCAGGGTACACAGAACATCTTGATTCACAGAGGACAAAATGACTTAAATGGTATTGTGAACTAAATGAGTTGGGCAAAGAGAACAGAGATTGTTTTTACATATCGAAAACTCACTGTAATTGAAAAAATCCTGATTATTGTCATAAACGAAGCAAGTAAAGTACATTACAGATGCACCCACACTGATATTTGATTTTCTAGCCTTCCACTGGTACACAAATTTGGAGAGGAGTGGCAGGGATAAGATACTTAGGTATTTTCTATATAAATTACTTAGTAATAAAGTTCACATACTGCATTCTTCTATTTGTGACAAGGATAAATGGACAATGAGGACTATGTATTTTTTAGAAGAATATTTATCAATATGGTGAGGGCAGTAAAACACTAGTGTTCAACCACTTTAAAGTTAGACTGTAACTTTGGTCTGAAAAATACTAGTCAGTGTTCTGTACTCATTATTAGTATCATATGGTAGTATCATCTTTTTACTGTTGTTCTATAGCAGTCGTCCCAATTTTCCCCCATGGCTCTCCCCTTCACACCCTCGCCCCTCCCAAGAATGAGGCCTATTTAAAAGACTTGCTCAACTCTAAAAAGAGTGATGGCAGCATTTCCCAGTGTGACATACCCTCTAGCTACCCCTTAGAGCAACACTGATAAACACACAAGCACCCACACAAACATGTATTCAAGTGGAAAAGCCTGTCAGGAGCCTTTGCCAGGGCCAGGAAGTAGTTTCTCCTAGAAAATAAAAAATAGAGCCTCTCACTTATCTAATTGTGAGCTCGGCCCCTTCAGAAAATGTTAATTGAGTTTACAATTAGCTAAAAAGAGACTCATCCAATCTGCCTGTTGTTAGTTAAATGTCTGTAACATGCAAAATTCCTTAATCGGCAGCCATTGTTTCTGGTAAGTGTTCTAAAGCTCAAGTGTCCCATGTGTGACTTTTCTTATAGAGCTAAGAAGAGTGCAAGTCAAAGCCTGGAATGTCAAAAGTAACACAGGTTGACTTTGATGTATAGTAGGGGCTGCCCAGGTGGTAAAATGTGGAAATAGGGGCAGGAAACCATTCACCACCTCCATCACCACCACCTTGCTCGCCTGCAGAAAGGAGCCTGTGCTGAAGGTGCCCAGGGGGCAAAAAGCATTAATGCAAGCTCAGCTGCTGTTATGTGGGATTTTATTTTATTTTATTTTATTAAAGATTTTATTGCCGTAAGCCAGTCAGTGAAGGACAAATACCATATGATCTCACCCATTACAGGACAATAATGAACAAAACTAACAACAAGCAAAACAGAACCATGTATATGAATACAGTGAATAGGCCTTCAGTGGTCAGGGGGAAAGGGGCTGGGGGAGGGGGGGAGGCAGAGGCAAGGAAGAAGAGCAGCTTAGACAAGAACCTAGTATAAAGGAACCATGGACATGGACAACAGGTGGGAATGACTTTGGGGGGAATGGGTGGGTGGGGAGGAGGACAGAGGGGAGCAAAAAGGGGATGGATGTAATACACCAACAATAAAATAAAAAAGATTAAAAAATAATAGGATACTGAAGAAAGAAGTTAAAGAGAACACAAGTAAATGGAAGGATATAGTGTGCTCATGGATTGGAAGGATTAATATTGTTGCAAAGATTTACTACCCAAAGTAATTTGCAGATTCAAGGAAACATCTATCAAAATTTTACAGAGTGAGAGAAAGTCAAAATCCCCAACTCTTTATGGTTTGGAAATGAGGGGTGGGGTAAGGCTCAGTGAACTAGTCTTTGTCCTTTGCTCGCCAAGATAACAGGAGAGGCTGTACCCATAAGATAGTGATGAAAAGGCTTACAGTGCTGCGCACAGTCCTGTTAGTGGTCAAAACTGTTTACTGTACTCACTACATCAAAGGCTGCAATCCGGGATTTAAAATAGGGCGGAAGCCATCAGACCCTCTCTCTCTCTCTCTCTCTCCCTCAAGGACTCACCTGATTTGGAAGACTCAGGGTGGGGGATCAAAAGGGGGGGTCGGGGAAGACATGCAGCTTGCGCAGAGATAGGGAATTAAACACAGTGTAAGAGTTAAGGACTGAGTGCAGCAATATCCTCCCCTGAGTACAGCAGCTGCCAGGAACTTTACATTTACGATTAAAAAAATGCTAAGCTGTAAACTGTTGTGTTTCCGAAAAAGGGTACCTTTTTGCTTGTCTATTTTAAAACTGGCCTGATCTGGTAGGACTGTGTATTTTGGGTGTTTTTAAATGGAGTGGGACTTAATAGCAGAATTGTACTTTTAATCTACATGAACTTGTATAACATTTAAATGAACAAAATACCTTTCCTTTTCACCACTCTGTTATTAAGAATTTTTTTGGCAGCAGGCAAAATGGGTCCATTAAAACTGAGGAACCCCCAAGGGTCCTGTTACGAAAAGAACAATATCATCCTTCTCAGACCTAAACCAAATAATCCTAACATTCATATGGAACAAAGAAAGAGCCTGGCTTACCAAAGCAATCTTGACGAAGAAGAATAAAGTTGGAGGTATCGCACTCTCTGATCTCAAACTATAGTACAAAGCTGCAATAATGCAAACACATAGTACTAACACAAAAACAGACTCAGGGATCAATGGAGCAGAACCAAGAGCACAGAAACCAATCCTAGCTTATTTGTCAACTAATCTATGACAAAGGAGGTAAAAATATACTCTGGATTAATGAATTAATGTCAGTCTCTTCAACAAGTGGTGCTGGGAAACCTGGACAGTTACATGCAAAAAAAAAAAAGAAGAAGAAGAAGAAGAAGAAGAAAAAAAGAAAAGAAAAAAGAAAAAAAAGAAAAAGAAAAGAAAAGAGAAAAAAAGGAAAAAAATAAAAGAAACTGGACCAGCTTTATACACCATATACAAAAATGAATTCAAATTTGGCTAAAGACTTAAATGTAAGCCCTGAAAATATAATACTCCTAGAAGAAAATGTAGGAAGTAAGCTCTTTGACATCAGTCTGAGTAATATCTTTTTAAAAAGATTTTTATTCATTTTTAGCAAGAGGGGAAGGAAGGAAGAAAGAGAAGGGCCGAACCTGAAATGCAGACATGTATCCTGACCAGGAATTGAGCCAGCAACCCTTTGCTTTGCAGGTTGACACCCAACCACCTGAGCCACACCAGTCAGGGAAGTCTGAGTAATATCTCATTTGATGTCCCCTGAGTAAGAAAAATGGAAGAAAAATAAGTAAATGGGGCTTCATCAAACTCAGACTTCTGCACTGTGAAGAAAACCTTCAACAAAAGCAAAAAACAACTTACTGAATGGTAGGATATGTTCGCTAATGATACATCTGATAAGGGTTTGATATTCAAAATATATAAGAAATCCATTCAGCTCAATAACAAAAAACAAAACAAAAACAAAAACAAAAAATGGAACAATCCAATTCAACAATGGGCAGAAGACACAAAAATACATATTTCCAAAGAAAATATACAGATGGCTAACAGACATATGTAGAAATGCTGAACATAACTAATCAAGAAAATGCAAATCAAAACTGCAATGAGGAACAACTATTATCAAAAAGTCAACAAATAACCTGTTGGAGAGGATGTGAAGGAAGGGGAACACTTGTGCACTGTTGATGGGTCTGCGAAGTGGTAAGGCCTATATGGGAAACAGTATGGAGAATCCTCAGAAATATATGTTCATTGCAGCATTATTTACAATCACCAAAGTATGGGAGCACCCTAGGCTTCCATCAATAGATGACTGGATAAAGAAGATGTCACACACACACACACACACACACACACACACACACACACTGGGATATTATGGATCAGTAAAAAAGAATGAAAGCCTGCCATTTGTAACAACATAGATGGACCTAGAATGTATTAGATTAAGTAAAATAATTCAGGCAGAGAAAGACTAATACCTTATGTGGAATTTAAAGAAACCAAAACCAAAACAAACTCATAGAAACACAGACCAAAAGGATGGTAATCGGGAGGAAGGGGGTGGAGGGATGGGTGAAAGGAGAAGGGAAGTACAGACAATAATCTTGTGACAAGTTTACACAGTGACAGATGATTACTAGAATTAGTGGGGTGACCACATTACAAGGTATAAATATGTTGAATATCTATACTGTGCACCTGAAACTAATATAACCGACGTAAGGTTGTATACCAACTATACTTAAAAAATAAATTAAAAAGCAGGATATGTTGAAATACTAGAGATATTTTTTGAAACAAGATCAATTAAGATTGAGGGGATTCTGTTTATTTACTTAGAGACAAAATTAACATATCCATGGATAACACCTTCTAAAATGTAAAATTTGGGAGTTTTGGTATATTCATAAAGTATATTCACCTGCAACCAACATCACTACATAGTCCAGAAACTTTTCATCACCCCCCCTACAATAGATACCCATTAGTAATCATCATAATTTTCCTCAGCACCACCAGCCTTGTCAACCACCAATTTGTACTGGCCCCAAGGGTTTACCTAGTCATAATTTTCCTACACATGAGTCATACAATGCATAGTACTTTCTGACTGGCTTCTTTCAGGTAGAAAAACGTTTTCACAATCCATCCATGGTGAAGAAGGCATCACTAGGTCATTTTTTTATATGGCTAAATATTTCTCCTTTGCTTAGGTATACCACTTTGTTTATCCAATAATCAATGAAAGGTCATAGGTGTTCTTTCCTCTTTTTAGCTTTTATGAATAAGGGTGCCATGAATATTTGTGTACGATTCTTGTTTGGACTAAGTATTGAGTTATCCTGTACCTACACTAGGGAGTGAAATGGCTGGTTCACGTGGTAACTAATTTTTTGAGACATTTTAATAACTTAATAATTCTAGCTGGCCTACTGTTTTTCTCAAGTTTGAGGTCTCCCATGTTTCATAAGGCATAAACTCCAAGAGTCAAAATGGAAATGTAAGAACCATGGAACAAATCCCAGGAACACTTAATAAAGTGCCCTCATTGGATCCCATTGGAAGGTCAGCCCCTCAGTTTTGGCTGTGGCGCAGAAATCAGTTTCTGGCAAGTTCCCGCATGAAATTCTCCAGCTACAGAGGGTATAGCATCTTGGCCACAGGAAATTCGTAGGAGTTCCCATCCTTACCTGCACCATTTGACTTTCAGGGACAACTTTTCGCCTAGAGGAGAATCCCGTCATCCTTCCCCCAGGGCCCCAAGGAATAAAATGTCTGCCTTAGTGACGTGAGAACTAGGTGAAGCCTAGGCTGTCTGAACCGATAGGACAGCCCACACCAGGACGTTCCAGGAGAGCTCTGCAGATCCAGGTCGGGCAGGAACTGAGTCCCAGGTGACCGGAGGTGGGGACTCCAGTGGGGGGTAGGGTGCGAGCTCCTTTGGATGCTCTGGCTCCGACCGGCCACCTCCAGCGCCAAGCTGTCTGAAGGTCTGGGAAGAGGCACCAGCACGGGGCCGCTGCTCGTCCACCCGCGTGGGACTGTAAGTAGCGGCGGGCACCGGGCCCCCTGTCGCTCAAAGGAAGGCCAGAAATGAAGAAGCAGTGGTCTAGGAACACAGAGCTACGCTCTTTCCACGCACGGCGAAAATGGAAGGGGGGAGCGGGCACCCCGCCGCAGCCCCTAATTGGGAGCGGGGAAAGGAAGGGTCATTAAACACAGGGTTACTGTCCTTTCACGCGCCACGAAAGTGGAAGGGGTGACACCCCGTCGAGCCCCTAAATTGGAGCGGAGAAATGACGGGGCGGTGGGCACTGGGTTACTGTCTTTTCACGCGTGGTGAAAATGGAAGGGGTGCGGGCACTCCTCCCGGGCCCTAAAAGGGAGGGGAGAAATGAGGGGTCGTGGGCACTGGGTTCCGGTCTTTTCATGCGCTGCGATAATGGATGGGGCGACACTCCGCCGTGCGCCTAAATAGGAACGGAGAAATGAAGAGGCGGCCGGCGCCGGGTTGTTGTGTTTTCCCGCTAGGTGTAAATGGAAGGGGCGCGGCACTCGGTTCCCAACCCTAAACTGGAGCGCAGAAATGAATCAGGGGCGGGCAGCGGGCTACTGTCCTTTCACTTGTGGCGAAAATGAAGGGGCTGCAAGAATCTCGCCCCTGATCCTAAACTGGAGCCGGGAAATGAACGGCGGGCGCTGGAACTTGCGCGAGTGGCGAATAGAAAAAGCGACGGGAACCCTGGTCCCAACCCTAAAGTTGAGCTGGGAAAGGAAGGGGCACCAGGCTTCTATCCCTTCACAAGCAGCGAAAATAGAATGGGGGGTTGGGGAGGGAACGGGAATGTTGCCGCCAATCCTGAAACTGAGCGGGGAAATGAAGGGGCGGCGGTCACCCGGCTACCAGCCCGTCCTGGGTGCGGGAAAAGTAAAGAGCAGCGTGCACCCTGCCCCCCCCCCCCACCTTAAACGAGAACTGTACATTATGAGGGGCGGGGACCAGACCCTGTTCTTTCAAGTGGGAAGAAAATGGAAGGAGCGACCGTCTTCCCCCGCACTCAGAAGCCACAGTAGCCCTTCACGTCTAACTCTGACCCACGTGGCTCCAGGGCGAGTAGCAGACAGAAGGCTGCGCGTCACGCAAATCCTTCCACCACGCGCTGATGGGAACAAAGGGCGGCGGGCCCCTTTCCGGCCACGGTCCCCACCGCCGATCCTGGCGACCCGGCCGGGTTTTCCAGGGATACTGGGGCTGAGAGCGCCCCTCCCGGAAGCGGGACATCTTCACCAGGGGGGCGGTGCCCTAGAGCCGCGCGCTCGCAGCCGGCGTCGGATTTTCAGCAGGTTTTAGAGAGTTCGGGACGTGTCCCGCTTGCCTTTGCCTTAGCGCCCTCTTTACACCGCGGCACTAGCCTGTTTCCGAAGGGGTCTTTATCCACGGGCCCTGTAAGGGCGTGTTCTTTCGGGAAGGTTTGGGGAGAAGCCATTAGCCCTAAGAAGAAGTGAAGTTTTCGTCCGGAGAAGCCAGTGGAGGAAAACCCGGAGGGTCAGTTCCGTGGGAGACGTGAGGTAAGGTTTGGGTCGGTCAGGGGAGCGCTGCCCAACTGTGAGGCTGGCGCACGTGAAATGTGGGACCCCGGCCGAAAGCGGCCGGGATCGTGGATGTGCTACGGCGACCGTTCGGTGTCTAGACAGGGAAGTAGACGCTTCCCAGGAATAAGGAATGAGTTTTTTCTAGCAGCGCTGTCGCTGTGTCCGCCGGCGCAGGGCTGTTGGCTTTCCATAGGTCCACCGGAGGCAATTTTCTGAAGATGTTACAGAGAGAGGCACTGGGTGTCATTTAGGAAACTAGTCCAGGGATAAGATGTGAACAGAGTGTGGTTCTTGATGTCTGGGCAGGGAAAGAGTCATATTTTTTTTCTTGGGCCCATTCACGAAATGCAGAGAGAGAGGACCCGAACACGGGAAGGTTACCTGTCTTCAGAGCTGTAGACATGAATGTGACCACCTAGTGACCTCAGGGACTACACTAAGAACAGAGGGGAGGGTGGAAGGAGGGGAAGAAGGGCAGAGGTTTAGTCAAGGAACTAGCATGGGTGACCCATGGACATGGACAAACATGTGGGGATTAACTGGGAGAGGGGATGGGATGGGTGGGGCAGGGGAGAGCAGTGGGGGATAAATGGGACAATTGTAATAGAACAATAAATAAATAAAAGCAAATAATTTCTGAATGAATAAAACCTAGGCTCTTGGAAATATTGTTAGCAGAAACAAATTTAAAGTTTGTTATCATCATAATTATCCTAGCTTTTTGAAACTAAAACTGTTTGAAATACTATGTATTAGTAGAATTTTGCATGATGTACATTTATTGCCAATGAAATAGGCGTAACAAACTAGGAAAAAAAGGACATTTGGATATTTTTAGAGATGAGCATAGTGCTAGTCTATGGGTTCTAACCTCATCACCATTTCCCCCTGGCATTTGCTACGGGTCCTGGGACACGTTAACCTGTCCTCCTAAGCCTCCAGCCTCAGAGCCCTCAGCTGGGTTAGTGCACAGTTCCAACACCCACCTCCTAACATTGGGTGAGGGCTAAAGGAACTAATACATGAGGCTTGCGACAGCACCTGGCAGGGAGTGAGCTGCACATGAGAGCTGGCCTTCGTTATTAATGCAGACCAGATTCCTGATGGCCTGTCCTGGGCGATGCGTTTTTCTCATGAGAAAGCCCCTTGGGATTGCAGCATGAGGATGACGGTGATGTTGGCTGAACTGCACATACCTGGAGTGGAGAAAAATGGGGGATTGTTGAGTTGTTGTCTTTGCAGGGCATGGCTCTCGCTAAGATGCTGGTGATTGGATGTGGCTGAGGGTTACTCAAAGCTAGTTGAACTCTCAGGGTTACTCACCAGTATAGTAAGTATTTCTTGCCTACTCCTTTTGTGGCCTCCTTCTATTCAGACTCACGAGAAAATTGTTATGAGAATGGGAGTGGAGATAAGAGGCCAGCACACCTATGGAGCATTCTCCTTACTGGCAGGTGTTTTATGCCTTGCTCCGTGGAATTTTAAAGAGAGCTGTTCAGTACAACTCTCTTCTATGCATGCATCGTTGTGGGGCACTTGTATTGTAATTAGGAGCTGAATTTTTATTTTAATAAATTTCAATGTAAATGTTTACATGGACTCTAGTTTCTAACATTGGGCAGCACATTTCTAGAGGGTTTGTAGATGGGTTTGGGCATTTTATAAATTTTTTGGAAATCGGATGCTGAATTGGAAGTGTATGTCTGTTTTTCTAGGCAGTGAGGCCATTGTTGTCGCTGGATTTTCTTTCTTTTTTTTTTTTTTTTTTCCCTAAGATTTTATTTCATTATTTTTAGAAAGAGGGGAAGGGAGAGAGGCAGAGAGGGAGAGAGACATCAATGTATGGTTGCATTTCACCTGCCTCCAGCCACAGACCTGACTGGAGACCTGGTTTGCAACCTGGTTATGTGCCCTGGCTGGGAATTGAACCTGCAGCCTTTGGACTCACCGGCCGGCGCCTTATCCACTGTGCTACCAGCCAGGGCTGTTGCTGGATTTTCTAAGACGTCTCACAATAAGTCAAAACTTTTTCTAAATATAAATAAGTATATTTTAGGCAATAGGAGTGATTTTTTAAAACAATATGGCTAAAATTTATATCCAAACAAATTCCATTTTTTTTAGCCAACAATACTTTTTATTTACATTACATGGATTTTCATTTTTAACATATCTTTATTTTTTTCTTTCCTTTTTCATAGTTTACATTCAATAATATTTTGTATTACTTTCAGTTGTATGACAATCATACCAGGTCTGTCTCGAAAGTATCGGCCATGCGAACTGTTTTAATTATATTGACATTGGCTCAATACTTTCTAATTATGTATATTGGTGTTGGCTCAATACTTTTGGGACAGACCTCATATGGGTTCTAGAGTGTTCCCCTTATATTTTCAGTACCTACTTAGCACCATACATGGCTGTTACACTATGATTGATTATACTTCTTTTATTTAAATCCTCGCCCAAGGACATGTTTATTGATTTGAGAGAGAGAGAAACATTGACGTGAGAGAAACATGAATTGGTTGCCTCCTGTACATGCCCCAATGCTGTACTTTCCACCCCGGGATTATTTTCTAACTACCAATCTGTACTTCTAAATCTCTTCACATTGTTCACGCAGGCCCACAGTTCCCTCCCATCTGGCAAACATTAACCTGTTCTCTGCATCTATGACTCTGTATTTGGCTTCTTTATATTATTCTTAAGATCCACATGTAAGTATGGTATCTGTCTTTCTCTGACTTACTTCACTTAGCATAATACCCTGTATGTCCAACTATGCTCTCATGAATGATAAGCTTCATTCTTTTTTATGGCCAGGTAATATTTCATTGTGTGTGTGTGTGTGTGTGTGTATGTGTATCACCACATTAAAAAAAAAAGATTTTATTATTTTCAGAGAGGGGAAGGGAGGAAGGCAGAGAGGGAGAAAAACATTAATGTATGGTTGCTTTTCACCTGCCTCCAGCCGTGGACCTGGCCCGAGACCTGGCTTGCAACCTGGTTATGTGCCCTGGCTGGGGAATCGAACCAGCGACCTTTGGGTTCACAGGCCGGCACCTTTCCATTGAGCCACCAGCCAGGGCTTCACCACATTTTTTATCCACTCTTCTATTGATGGGCACTTAGGTTGCTTCCATATCTTGGCTATTGTAAATAATGATGCAGTGAACATAGGGGTGCATACAGTTTTTCAAATTAGTGTTTTGGGATTTTTCTGGTATATACCCAGAAGTGAAATTGCTGAGTTGTAAAGCAGTACTGAGTTTAATTCTTTGAGAAACCTCAATGCTGTTTTTTTAGTTTGCACCAATCTGCATTTGTACCAACTGTGCATGAGGGTTCCCTTTGCTCCACATCTACTCCAACACTTGTTTGTTGATTTATTAATAGTAGTCATTCTGAGGTGTGAGGTGATTATCTCAGACATTTTAACTAGCATTTTTCTGATGATTAGTGATGTTGAGCAACTTTTCATATATCTTTTGACCACCTATCTATTTGTCCTCATTGGAGAAGTGTCTATTCAGGATATCTGTACATTTTTAAATTGGATGGTTTGGGTTTTTGTGGTTTTTGTGTGTGTGTGTGTGTGTGTGTGTTGAACGTTATGACTTTTTAAATAGATTTTGAAGATAATCATTAGAAACTATCTCTCCCCATTCAGTAGATTGTCTTTTCATTTATTTACAAATTTTTATCCTACCTTGAGGACATTTTTTCATTGCTTTTTAGAGAGAGAGAGACACCAGTGTGAGAGAGAAATATCAATTGTTTGCCTTCTCGATCATGCCCCAGTTGGGGATCAAACCCACACCTGGAATCAAACCTGCGACCTTTTGGTCTATAGACAGCACTCCAGCCTACTGAACCACACCAGCCAGGGCTGTGTTCTCCTTTTGTTTCTGGTTTTTGTTGCTGTGTAAAAACTGTAGTTTGATTTAGTCCCATTTATTTTTTCTTTTCTTTTTCTGGTCCAAGGCAATACATCAGAAAAAGTATTGCTAAGAGAAATATCTACCATTTTACTGTCTATGTTTTCTTAATAGGGGTTTTGTGATTTTGAGTCTTACATTTAAGTCTTTAATCCATTTGGAGTTTATTTTTGTGTATGGTGTAAGATGGTGGTGCCATTTCATTTTCTGCATGTACCTATGTATCCAATTTTCCCAACACAATTATTAAATAGACTTCTTTACCTCACTGTCTGTTCTTGCCTCCTTTGTCAAATATTAACTGATCATATAGGTGTGTTTCTGGGCTCATTATTCTGTTTCAGTGATTACACATCTATTTTTATGCCAATGCTGTGGTGTTTTGATCAGTATACCTTGGATGTATATAGTTTGATATGAAGTAATGTGATTATCTCCAACTTTGCTCTTCTTTCCCAAGATTACTGGTTATTTGGAGTCTTTTGTGGTTTCATATAGAATTTTGGATTAATTGTTGTAGTTTTGTGAAATATGCCATTGGTATTTCATAGGAATTATACTGAATCTATAGATGCTTTTGGAAGTAAGGGCAGTTTAACAATGTCAATTCCCCTTATCCATGAGCACAGCCTGCTTCCATTTATTTATATCTTCTTTAATCTCTTTTGTCAGTGCCTTGTAATTTTCCAAGTACAGGTCTTTTGCTTGCTTGGTTAAATGTATTTCTATGTGTTTTATGTTGTTTGATACAATTTTAAAGATTTTATTTATTTGTTTTTTAGAGAGGGAGAGGGAGGGTGAAAGAGGGAGAGAAACATCCATGTGTGAGAGAAGCATCAATAGGCTGCCTCTTGCACGCCCCCAACCTGGGACTGGGCCCACAACCCAGGCACATGCTCTCACAGGGTTTTGAACCGGTGATGCTCAACCAACTGAGCCACATGGGCCAGTGTTGTTTGATGCAATGTTAAATGGGATTGTTTTCTTAGTTTCATTTTCTGATAAATCATTGTTGGTGTATAAAAATTAACCAATTTCTGGATTTTTTTTTTTTGTATCCTGCTGCTTTATTGAATTCATTTATCAGTTTTTAAAATAGTTTCTATTATTTTATTTTTAAATTTTATTGTTGTATTACATTCATCCGATTTCCCTCCCTGCTGTCCCCTTCTCCACCTTCCCCATCTGCCCCCACACTCAATCCCACTTTTTGTCCATGTCCATGGTTCATCCATCCATGCTAGTTCCTTGACTAAACTGCTCCCCTTCTTTGTCTTTCCCCCCCCCTCCCGTCTGCACACTGAAGGTCTGTTTCTTGTATTCATGTCTCTGGTTCTGTGTTGCTTGTTCGTTTTGTTCATTAGTCTCCTGTAATGGGTGAGACCATATGGTATTTGTGTTTCCCTGACTGGCTTATTTCACTAAGCATAATACTCTCCAGTTACAACCATGTTGTTGCAAAAGGTAGGAGTTTCTTCTTCCTGCTATGTAGTATTCCACTGTGTAAATGTACCAAAGCTTTTTGATCTTTTCATCCACTGATAGTCACTTAGGCTGTTTCCAGCACTTGGCTATTGTAAATAGCGTTGCTATGAACATAGGGGTACATAGATTCTTCTGAATTGGTGTTTCAGGGTTCTTCGGGTATAATCCTAGCAGTGAAATCACTGAATCAAAAGGCAGTTCCATTTATCAGTTCTCATATTTTTTTGGTTGCATCTTTAGGGTTCTATATGTATAGTATCATGTCATCTGCAAATAATGACAGTTTTATTCCTTCATTTCCAGTTTGGGTGCCTTTTTATTTCTTCTTCTTTTCTGATTACTGTGGCTAGGACTTCCTGTAGTATGTTGAATAAGAGTGGGGAAACTGGATGTCTTTGTCTTGTGTTAAGGGAAATGCTTTTAGTTTGTTTCCATTGAGAATGATGTTAGCTGTGGCTTTGTCATGTATGGCCTTTATTATGTTGAGATATGTTCCTTTTATTCCCACTTTGCTGAGAGTTTTTATTGTTAGTGGAGGCTGAGTTTTGAAAAATGCTCTTCTGCTGATAATGCTGATCTACTGATAATGCTTGTATGATTATGTACTTCATTTTTTTATGTGGTATATCACATTAATGTATTTGAGGACATTGTACCAGCCTTGCATCCCAGGAATCTTACTTGATTGTGGTGTTTTATGTGTTGCTGGATTGAATTTGCTAATATGTTATTTTAATTAAAAAAAAAATATTTTAGCCCTGGCTGGTGGCTCAGTGGATAAGGCACCGGCCTGTAAACCCAAAGATCTCTGGTTCGAGTCCCAGCCAGGGCACAGACCAGGTTGCAAACCAGGTCTCCAGGCAGGATCATAGCTGGAGGCAGGTGAAAGGCAACCATACATTGATGTTTCTCTTCCTTTCTTCCTCTATCCCTGCCCTTCTCTATAAAAATAATGAACACAAAATTAAAAAAAAAACATTTAAAAAAGATGTTATTCATTATTTTTAGAGAGATAAAGGGAGGGAGAGAGGGGAGAGAATAGGATTATGCTAGAGATATATCCATGGAATGCCTCTTGCACGCCCCCAAGTGGGAACCCTGCGCGCAACCCAGGCAAGTGCCCTGACTGGGAATCAAACTGCCCTTGACCTTTGGGTTTGCAGGCTGACAATCCACAGAGCCACACCACCTAGGGCAGTTCGAGAATACTTTGTTGAGGATTTCTGCATCTACGTTCATCAGTGATATTGGCCCCATAATTTTCTTTCTGTGTAGTTTTGGAATTAGGATAATGCTGGCCTCATAAAACGAGCTCGGAAAGCTTTCTTCCTCCTGAATTTATTGAAATTAATTTGTTCTTCTTTGAATGTTTGGCAAAATTCACCTCTGGAGCCGTCCAGTCCAGGACTTTTGTTTGCTAAAAATTTTTGATTACTACTTCAATTACGTCAGTTGCAATTGGGTCTCTTCAGATTTTGTTTCTTCTTGATTCAATTTTGGAAAATTGGGTGTTTCTAGGAATTTATCCATTCCTTCCAGATCGTCCAACTTGGTGTGGTATATAGTTGTTCATAATATTTTCTTATAATTCTTTGTACTCCTGTAATTTCAGTTTTTACTTCTCTTTTGTTTCTGATTTTATCTTTTGGGGGAGGGTCCTCTTTCTTTTTTTGTTTCTTTGTTTTTTGATGAGTCTGGTTAAAGGTTTACAATCTTGTTTCTCTTTTCAAAGGGCCAGGTTTGGTTTCATTGATCTTCTGCATTGTGTTTTTAGATTTTATTTTATTATTTCTGTTTTGATCTTCTTTATTTTCTTTCTTCTACTCACTGTGAGCTTTAATTCTTTTTCTAGTTCCTTTAGGTGTGAGATTAGATTGTTTGAGTTTTCCTTGTGTTCTGAGGTAGGCCTGTAAAGCTACAAATTTCTTTTTTAGGGCTGCTTTCTCTGAGTCTTACAGATTTAGGGTTGTTGTATTCCCATTTGCATTTGTCTCAAGCTATCTTTTGATTTCTTCCTTGATCTCATTGTTTAGTAACATGTTATTGAGCTTCCATGTATTTGAGTGCTTTCATTTAAAAAAAAAATTTATTATTTTTAAAGAGAGGGGAAGGGAGAGAGGCAGAGAGGGAGAGAGACATCAATGAATGGTTGCCTTTAACCTGCCTCCAGCTACAGTCCTGGCTGGAGACCTGGCTTGCAACCTAGTTATGTGCCCTGGCTGGGGAATCAAACCAGCGACCTTTGGGTTTGCAGGCTGGCGCCTTATCCACTGTGCCACCAGCCAGGGCTTGAGTGCTTTCATTTTTAATTGATTTCTAGTTCCATAACAACATGGTCAGAGATGCTTGATATTATTTTCACCTTATTTGAGATTTGTTGTTTCTTAACATGTGGACTATTGTAGAAAATGTTCTGCATGCACTTGAAAAGGATGGATATTCTACTGCTTCAGGGTAAAAATACTCTGATAATATCAATTAAATCCATCTAGTTATTGTGTCATTTTTCTTCTTGATTTCCTATCTGGAAGGTGTATCCATTGATGTTAATAGACTGTCAAAATCCTCTATTATGGCTGTATTACTGCAGATCTCCCCCCTTATGTCCATCAAGATTTGCTTTATATATTTATGTACTTCAGTGTTGGGTACATAAATGTTTGCAAGGGTTATATCCTCCTGTTGGAACAATCCTTTGAGTATTACATAGTGTTCTTCTTTATTTCTTATTAAAGGCTTCATTTTAAATTCTGCATTGTCAGATATAAGTATTGTTAACCCAAGTGTATTGTTAATTTTCATGAAATATTTTTCCATCCTTTTGCTTTCAGTCTGTTTCAATCTTTCCTTCCAAGATGGATCTTTTTTTTTTCCTTTCTTTTTTTTTTTTTTAATTTTATTGTTGTTGTATTACATCCATCCCCTTTTTGCTCCCCTCTGTCCCCATCCCCACCCACCCATTCCCCCCCAAATCAATCCCACCTGTTGTCCATGTCCATGGTTCCTTTAAACTAGGTTCTTGTATAAGCTACTCCCCTTCTTTGCCTCTGCCTCCCCCCTCCCCCCAACCCCATTCCCCCTGACCACTGAAGGCCTATTCCTTGTATTCATATACTTGGTTCTGTTTTGCTTGTTGTTGGTTTTGCTCATTATTGTCCCATAATGGGTGAGATCATATGATATTTGTCCTTCACTGACTGGCTTATTTCACTAAGCATACATAATACTCTCCAGTTCCATCCATGTTGTTGCAAAGGGTACAAGTGCCTTCTTTCTTTCTGCTATATAGAATTCCATTGTGTAAATGTACCAAAGTTTTTTGATCCAATCATCCACTGATGGGCACTTAGGCTGTTTCCAGCACTTGGCTATTGTAAATAGTGCCGCTATGAACATAGGTGTGCATAGGTTCTTATGAATTGGTGTTTCAGGATTCTTTGGGTATAGTCCAAGTAGT